>MU204191.1:12966888-12979668 GCA_017309775.1 Paedocypris sp. Pulau Singkep
AAAAAAATATATATATATATATATATATATATATATATATATAAATCTATAAAGTTTATATTTATATAAAGTGTATAATACTGTATATAGTCTGTGTATACAGTCTGTTCATAGCATCTGTAAATAACATTCATATCTTCTCATGTATAGACTATTCATAGTATCTGTAAATATAGTTTCTGTTCTATAATCCAATTCACATCTTCCCTGTACATATACATACTGTATATTTTCAACTTATAACCAAAATTAGTCACTTACTGCTAATGCACTTTCGAGATTGATGCACTAGTTCGACATATACTGCATTTCATTCCCCCTACTTGTACGTACATGAGTACATAAGTAATATATATATATAAATATATATATATATATATATATATATATATATATATATATATATATATATATATACGTACGTTACGTACATACCACTATGTAGACAGACAGACAGACAGATAGACAGATACATAATTATAATGGTTATTACTACTTAACTAAGTAAGTAACACAATCACGGTGATGACACCTGACTTTAAAGTTGTCAAAGAGAAGACCACCTCTACCTTTCACAACAGGGCAAGACACAAAAGGCTATTTAACTGTTCATAGAACTGTCACAAAGACAGTGAAGTGAATAAAAAGATGTGGTGAAAAAAGTGTACATGCGTAGATTGAGATATAGTTAGAGATAACTGCACCATGGAGAGGATTGTGAAACAAAACCCATTCAAAAACGTGTGAGAGATTTACAAAAAGTGAAATGTAAAGTTTCCACAGTCAGCGATTGTTAGAGGAGATATGTCATCTGCTGGCGCTGGTCCACTGTGTTTTCTGAGGTCCTAGGGCAATGCAGTCCATAGACCAGGATGTTTTAGATAACTTCATGCAGATATGAGGTTTGATTTTCCTACCGGACTTGGCACCTTGGCACGACCTCATGACACCCTGCCATGCTGCAGTAATTCGGGCAAAAGGAGCACCAGCTGAATATTGAGTGCTTTGCATGCTGATATTTTTTATGTTCATACTTTTTATTTGGCTAAGATTTGGCTACATAAATTCTCTCTCTCACTTGTGACTCATACAACTTCAATGTTGAGTTTACTTGAAGAATATGCATTTATTTAGTTTCTGTATTTTATACAGTACATTTATTTCATATTTGTTGCAGTAAAATAAATAATATATATGTATTTTGCATTTATTTTGTACGTATGTGTTTCTGTTTTTTTTTACACATAAGTATACATGTATTTCCTTTGTCATTTATATTTGATTTTGGCGGTTTTGGTGCTCCATAACTTTCAGTGTGTTCCATGGTTCTTGGTTGGGATTTATTAGAAAAGAGATTCATATGAAATGGCTAAATTAATAAAAACAAATCAATCCGACCTGAAGGAAAGCAATGAAATCTAAAACGATTAAATTATTATCACCGGCCGTTCTTCAACTCTTCACGACCAGCATCAAAGCTGAAAAAGACAGAAATGCTCAGCGGGAAAAGACAAACTAATTAACATCCAGTGGGCTCGTGAATTATTGAGTTTTTAATCCGGTCCGTTTGGAGTCAGCAGGTCAGGTGACTTGTGGGGGGTGCAGTCATATTGAGTAACCAAACAACTACACACGACACGCTCGCTGGAAACAAACACCCTCCGGGACCTTCTCTGTGATGAATGGCGGGATGAAAAAAGGCCGACGGTGAATGGAATGACAAACGCTCGCAGGTTTATAATCCCGACACGGCCTTGTTTGTTTCTGCGCAACCTAAACGACAGATTTGATGACACGATTGGACAAAACATGATTGTTTACATTCTTGCTAATTGCAGGAAACAATAGATGTGTAATTTATAAGTGCAGTTCTCAATAGAACCGTAAGTTATTAGTTAGTCAGTTGGTAAATAGTTAGGTTAGTTAGTTAGTTAGTTAGTTAGTTAGTTAGTAGGTAAGTTGGCTACTTAGTTAGTTAGTTAGTTAGTTAGTTAGTTAGTTAGTTATTTAGTTAGTTGGTTAGTCAGTTGGTTAGTCAGTTGGTTAGTTAGTTAGTTAGTTAGTTAGTTGAGGTGGAAAAACAAAGTTAATCAAAAGCCTTAGTAATGCAGTATGATTGCATGCAGCTGATTTCAATAAAACACTTTGTCATGGGGGTTTATGGGAAATGTAGTTCCAAAACTTGCACAGCAAAATGTTGCTCACACAAGAAATAAAACTGGATACAAATCCTTGAAAATGGGAATACTCATATAATGGTTTTCTAGTTACTTAAGGGTAAACAATGTTAATTAGGTATATGCATCAAGTTAATTAAACTTTACATTTTATGTCAGACTTTAGCAATTTGACTTATATTATTACTTAATAGTATGACTAAATATATTGACTCTAACTTTAAATAATAAGTCAAACTTTTTTTAAACAACAAATCAAGTTTTAGGCTATTTTTGTGTTGTATAAAGCTTTTACATTGTTATTGCTATTTAACACGGGACAATAAACTGTTCATCCAGTGTTTACAATTTTGCTTGTCCGGCAAATTTGTGAAATTTTAACTTGTAAATACACAATCCATTAAAATCCAACGACGAGCTTTGCCGCCGAGGTTTGTGGGAAATGGAGTTCAGTAGAGAAGTAACGATTTAATTCCACACACAGTGGGTCTAAAGTGCCAATTCGTTCGCTTTCCCGTTTTCCCGCATTTCCACGCGCGACACACCTCAATCTCACGTTCTCTCACTTCAACATCGCAGCGCTCAAGTGGAAAATTAGCTTTCTGCACAAAAATGAGGCTTGGCTTCCACGAGCCTATCGGATGCTTGCAGAAAGCTGGGCCTAGATGAGAAACCATAATGGAAGGAAGACTGGAAGTGCGTGGGCCGTTTGAGAGAGATGAGAATGGGACGTCCACCTGTGCGCGAGAAGATCGGAGGCGTGCAAAGGTCAAACCATCCGCCAGCCTTGAGAAAAGCATCGGGACGAGTGATGTGAGGAGAGACGGACCAGCTCAGACATAATGAGTTCATTCAGAGGAGATGAACCTCGGCCTGCTGCATTACACAGGAACGTAAGAGAGAGAGACAGAGAGAGAGAGAGAGAGAGAGAGAGAGAGAGAGAGAGAGAGAGAGAGAGAGAGAGAGACAGAGAGTCTGAGAGAGAAGAGACAAACATAGAGAGAGAGAAAAAGAGAGAAAAAAAAAGAGAGAGAGAGAGAGAGAGAGAGAACATCAGAGCGCATGAAAGAACCTTTTGCCTTTCTTTGCTTAACACTCTATTTATCCAACACTGTCCACAACTAAAGACAGATAAACGCGTCAGCTTCAAGTTTTCCCACGAAATTCCAACACGAAATTTTACACATTCTAGCAATCTTTCACAGTCTTTTACAAGTCCTAAAACAGAGAGAGAGAGAAGGAGAAGAGACTAACAGAGAGAGAGAGAGAGAGAGAGAGAGAGGGAGAGAAGAGAGGCTAACAGAGAGGGGGGGGGGACTAGCAGAGAAAGAGAGAGTCAGAGAGAGAGAGAGAGAGAGAGAGAGATAGAGAGAGAGAGGGGGAGGGAGAGAGAGAGAGTCAGAGAGAGAGAAAGACAGAGACAGAGAGAGTCAGAGCGGGAGAAGAGACAAACATAGAGAGAGAGAAAAAGAGAGAGATAGAAAGAGTCGAGAGACACCCAACATATTCCAAGAATTGTCATAAATCTATCAATTGTATGTTGCATTGGTAATTGTTCTAATTAATATCTGAAACATTACTGTACTAAATTTGTCCAAGTATTTCAAATTTAATTGAATTTAATTAAATTTAAATTTAATTTTCTTTGTAACGGTCCCATATCTGATCTTAGATACAATTGTCAGGGTGCGTGGCAACCCTTACAGTAAATAATGCCTCGACACATTCAAGGTCATGACGTGAATAACAAGCGCAGCATGTCGAGAAAACGCTGAGAGAAGGAATGAGGACAAATGCTAAAGGATGCTCTTGAAAAAACATTGAAATACTAAAAATATTACCTTAAATTGTATGTTGACAATTTTTGTCCTGGCAAAAAAATACAACGAGGAACCTTTTCAGAGTCACACCTCGTTTTTTTTTTTTGTTTTTTCTTTTTCTTTTTTAGGTTTTCTCTTAGCACGGCTAGTAGGTGAAAATGGCACATAACACAGATTTTTGGCTTGCGCAAAACAAATAATGAAGAATAGGTGACACTTAAATAACACTAAAATTGGGTTCTTGTCACCATTTCGTTGCACCATTTATTCATTTGTGGCTTCTTTTAATTTAGTCTTTTCACTATTATTTGGTTTTTACTCTGGAATCACTGTTTTCCTTCGCTGCTGAAATACGTTGTAAACTTTATAAATACATTTCCCCTTTGTGGAATAAATAAAGTCTCATTCGCTCATTGCGTTCTTGTCATCGTATTCTTCCATATCGAGTGTTTTCCACGTGTGTATAATTTTCCTATTTTGAATATTCTATACTCAAAATATGAAATTTTTGTATTGTTTCCAATATTTTTTATTTTCATATTTTTTATATTCTATACTCTATAACTTCTGTAACTTTCTATAATCTTTCTAAATAACGCTACAAACGAGGTACAGCTGATACAAATGAACCACGTGACTACATCCAAACATGGAAACAGGGAAACACAGGGAACCACAGGGAACCAGGGATCATGGGAGATTTCTTTGGAGATGTGACAGAAAGTAGCTGGCAAAGTGAGAATTGGATAATTTTATAGATTGCCTAAGGATTCTACACAATGCCTGAAAAGCATAGACAGAGTATGTAAAAAGCTTGTTCCCGCTGGAACGTTTTCCCTGCTGTGCCTAAAATTGCAATAAAAGTATCCAATTTTTAAATTACTCTTTTTACTCTTACTAAATTTAGGCTTGGAAAAAATTAAGATATGTGAAAAACAGGAAACACTTTATTCATGTGGTTTTATTTCCTAATAATAGAAGTGCAACATAGAAACAAAAAAACAACAACAATTTCAGTCTCAGTAACACTCAAATGTGCAAAAAAGTGCCGCCGCTAATTCACGTGATTTAGCTGATAAACAGCCTCCAGTACCTTCATCATCCTGCAGATGGCGATATCACCTCATCCACCCAAGAAATTAACCGCGGTAAAAAAAGATGCCGACTTGTCGCGCACAACCGAGTAACAGTCAGTGTCTATTCAAATGTAGTGGAGTAAAAAGTACAGATACTCAATCACAAATGTACGTAGCGATTAAAAGTTCCTTATATTTTTGATACTCGGCACAAGCACAAAGTAGCCAAAAAATTCTTCAGTACAGTGGCATTTTTTACACCAGTGCTTTGGCATGCCACGTCTTGCCATCCCACTGTGCACTCCCAGCTCCGAGGGGCTTCGGAAGCCCCCGCCCGCCTCCACCTGTGATGTTTCACCCACCCAGTGCGCCGCTGGAGCAACACAAACGCACAACTTCACACTATTGGAACATTAGGATTCAGTGAGGCAGTCTTACTCTGGGTATTTTTAGCAGATGGTGCTGACGTCAAGCCTGATGCCACATGCCCCTCCCCCTGATGCCCCTCCCTCCCTCACAGCGGGTGATTAATGAGAAATCGCTCCACAACATCACAACACACACACACACACATCATCGCCCAAGACAACCGAGACCCAAACATCACACATCTTCATCATTCATTCATTCCTTCATGTTCCCGACGGATTTACAGTTTGCAAACATCGTTGTGAAATCCATTAGGGATTGAGCGGGATTGGTTTAGATTATAATGGTTTTCTAGATTGCTTGCGGGAGAGATAGATGAGTAAATAGATGGACAGACGGACGAATGGGTAATACAGAGCTACACGATAGATCCGCGATTGGTTGGGTTCTTGTCACCATTTCGTTGTAACATTTATTCATTTGTGGCTTCTTTTAATTACGTTTTTTCACTGTTATTTGGTTTTTACTCTGATAATATAGATATTGAGTGGTTTTTTTTTAATGCGTGTTGCACTGAATGGAAAGTCTATAATTTCACTGTACATTTATATGACTCACATCGTATATGTGCACTGTGACAATAAAGGCTATTCTATTCTATTCTATTCTATTTTCACGTGTGTATAATTTTTGTCGTATTTTTATATTCTACACTCTATAACTTCTAAAACTTTCTAGAATCTTACCGTAATTTCTAATCAGTATATACTTTATGTTATGCTGCTCGTGTTTTCTTAGTTCTGCTGTAAAAAGGAATTATCCCCACTGTGGGACAAATAAAGGACTTTCTTATCTTCTTATCTTATCTTATACTTTATACTTGGACACTTTTTTAACTTTCAACTTGAAGTATTTTCTGGTCACTTTCTCTTGACACTGATCATTTCACTTATAGTTTATTGTGTTTCTATTGTAATTGTATTTTTTTATCTTAATGCATCGTGTTGTATTTTATTGTATTGTGCTTTCATAGTTATTTTTGTTTTGTATTTTATCTTAGCATATTGTTCTTTTCTACATTTCTGTTCATTGATGTTACACTATACCATATGTTTATACGCGACAAGTAAAATTACGCTTTATTTGATTGCACTGGTGGTACAAAGTGATCTGAATCACAAAATGATGTTTTTAATTGTCCACAAAGTCTCAATAAATAATTCCAAATGGCTTTTTACGAAGGACGCACTGCTTGCAAAAATAAACGTTCACATTAAAACGTTTGACCAATCACAGTCAGCTGTCTGTTGTTGCCAGGCAGATTACAGACACCTTCACCAGCAGGTAAGAAATTCGACTTGTGTCCAAGAGGTTTCAGGTTCAAATCCCACATGTTTGGCTTCAGACAGATGTTACAGATGTGTGGTGTGTCTTCCCAAACCTGATGGCCGTCTTCTCCATGGCGTCCGGACTGTCTACGTTGGGCAGGTCGTCGGCCAGAATCTCCTCGGGACTGCGTGGGTCAATCAGAATGCCTCGCTTGTCCTTGTCCTTGATCCCGATGCCTGCTGTGATGGTGTTCCACAAGGCATTCTGGGACTTGGAACCTGATGACACCCAGAAATCAGAAGGATGAAGACAACAGAATTCCAGACCGTAGAGACTTCAACGATTTTTTAGGAAATTTCCGAGTGGCTTTTTCATTTTTGAGGTGCACACACTCACGTGTAAAGCGCGCCAGAGGTCTCGAGCTGCTCTCGCCGGTTTCGTTCGCCACTGAAACAACCACAACAACAACAACAACAAGAACAAAAGACTGAAAATCAATTTTTTTTTTCCCATTATTATCGAGCCAGTGATTGTTTTTTTCTCTCACAATAAATCTCCAACCTGCTCTCAGGAAATCTGTTTTTATAGAAGCTGGTGTTAAAGTCTGTCAATTTTTTTTTTTTTTTTTAGAAAACCCTTTGTTGTTTATTTAATTAGCTTTTGTTATTTTGTTTTTAATACAGCATTTCAATTTGCTTTACCTCTGGTGTAAAAAAATCTAAAATCTAAAATGAAAAACCTAAAAAAAAACATAAATATGAAATTGCCATTGATTTTCTGAACAGCGTTTTCTATTTTGGGGTCACGGGGAGCTGGAGCCAATCATAGCAGCTCTGGTCTTGAAGGCCGGACACACACACTTGAATAGTGGCTGACCAATCACAGAGCAGAACACACAGACACACATTTTCAAACTCTCACTCACCTATTTTCCAGACATTTTTCCAGATTCCAATTCTGAAGAAACCGGAGACCCAGAGGAAACCCACCAAAGCACCAGGAGGATTCTATTTTTCTCCTTCTTGACTTTGTGCACATCCCTTTATATCCATAATTAATCGTTTACACATTTATAAAAATTTGCAACAAATATCCAAAGTTACAAACAGCTATTGAACTCTCAATTCCAAGAGAAACTAAACTTGAATCGGTTTGAAAAAGAACCTCCGGCCTCATTTATGCCATTATTTTCAGTGAAAAATCGGTTTGTATTTCCACTCACTTCCAGATACAAATATCAAGTGTAGCCTGTTGTACACTTTACATCATTGTAAATCAGCAGATAATGGGATAAAGACAGACACGTTATTTAAAAACAGAGAAAAATACGCAAAACGAGTCGTGTGATGTGATTTACAGACAGGAAAAGCATTCACGGTTGTGGACAGTGTCTTCGCTCTCGATAAACGTGGGAATAAATCGGGATGTGATACGTGAGGTCGGGAGAACTTTCTGCATTGCTGTGTAAAATATGTCTGGCTGTTTTTTGTACAAGCCGCTATAGAGGAGAAAGAGGCTTGTGAGGTCAAAGATTCGTTTTAGTGATATTTATTGAGAGCCAGTAAACTAAGCAAACAGCGCCGCCTGCAGGACACCAACAGCACTGACGTCACAACGCACATCCGTAGAGCAAAACGAGCGAAAGGTGAGGATAAAATGCTGTCAAAAGAAATCTTTAACGATGTATTAACGATACAAATTAATCGTTCTTCGTGTCAATCAGTTTAAATTTGTCTTTATTTAATTACAGCCTCGAGTGGCATGTAGTTGATCTTCATTTTCGGAATCAATATATAGACCGAGAATATGAAGCTTCAAACTTTAATGCAAAGAGAAAAGCGTTCAAAAAGCATTCTTGCACAAATTGTCAATAGACGTTCAACCAGTAAAATTAAAAAATACATACACAGTACGCCAATCTGAGGAAAGAACAACACTTCCCAGGGGCCACCGCGTCAATATATCGTATCGTCTATATATAGCGTACTAGCTGTTAGCTATAAGTCTTATATGTCGTGTTTTTTACCTTCTGCTATAAGGAGAATATCGACAACCACCGGGTTTTCAATATTCATATTCATGTACTGTAGAAGTGAACAAGTCACCTTACAAATTTACATTGTTTTGTTGAAGTTTAGCGCAATAGCTATAGTACATATCTGGCCAAATAAGAGGTGCCATACCTCAAAACAACCTTAAAAATCCAGGATAAGAATTTGGCTATTTATAAGTTCTCCATATTCTTGGGTGGGTTTCTTCCAGGTCTCCGGTTTCCTGACATGGTTCAAAAACGTACGTTTTCTGTATTTAGGAGTTTGCAAAGTTCTTTATAGGCCCAGAGTAACTGCTTTTTGCACACTGCAAAAAAATAATTCTAGACAAGCCAAAAAACCTTGACATTACACAATAAATCTTATTTTGCTTTCATACAAGATAAATTAACTACTTATTGTAACTACTCTTAACTGAATTAAGAACGAACGATTAATGTGCTTGTTTCAAGAAAATTGGGCTCGTTTCAAACTGCGTTATCAAGTAAAATTGTCTCACCCTATTGGCAGATAATCTTACTTGATTTAAATTTTACTGATGTTGTTTTTTTTGTATCTTCTTGTTTTTTTCATGTGCATTTTTGGCAGTGCAGATGAATGAACAACGAGACAAGGAATGGCTTCACCCTGATGGCTACACCCTTTGTGCACTTTGAGACAGTTAAAACTGTGAAAAGCGCCTTACAGTTGCTCAGAACTTGAACTTATCCAATGAGAAGACACCGGGCAACGATGGACGGTGATTTGGGGGTCAGCAGGGGACGCCCGAGGTAATGAGAGGGAAATGGGAGAGAAGCCTTTAGCACTTTGTCAGGCAGAGTGAGTGTCCAACAAGTCAGTACTCAAGAGAAGAGAACGGACTCTTCATTAGCCATAATGACTCCCGCCGGGCAGCTCACACTCCTCCTGTAATGTGGCTCCACGCTGCCATCCTCGCCTCCCCTGCCAGGTAACTAGCCAAACCCGTTTTTTTATTTTCCATTCATCCGCCATTCCTGCTCTCCGTGTGGACTTCACACCAGACCCGAGAGCCTTAGAGACGCTCTAATGAGGGTCCGCCGGGATCCTTCCCACACACAAACACACAGCCGGAAGCGGAGAGGGAAAACGGGTTAGGCTGTTTATCACTAGGTCATGACATCACACTGGTGACCATGGAGATGGTAATCGCTCTGGCGGCTTGGGAGATCCACAGGGGCCTGTTCGGGACTGGGATTGTTTGTGTGGGCTTTGGTTACAGTCCACAGTGTTCCACCAACATGTTTCGATGAGAATTCTGGAAAGGCTGGGTTACACTGACAGATTAACGAGTTTCTGCAAACTTAACAGAAGCTGGGAGATGATGGTCACCAACCTGCGGCCCGCGGGCCAGATGAGGCTTTTGAGGGTTTTACATGTGGGCTGTGCTTTAATTTCTATAAACACAAACTAATTTCGTGATTTTAGTGCATTTCGTAGAAGGAGTGATGACTGTACGCTAATATTAGAACTAATAAAGAATATTAGACGCCCTTCAGACGCTCTGAAAGACAAATTTAGAGCGAAATCGCTCATTGTTTCAAATTTGTAAAAAAGCTGAACATGTTTATAGTGTTTGCTGGGACATATGTTTGCGAACAAACTTCCGTGAAGGGCAAAACGATTGAGGATCTTGCATCATTCATCATCAGCTAGATAAATCTTAAATCAAACTGTTTTCTGAAAACCGTCGCCAATGATCGATTTTTTTTTTCATGATTTGGCAACTTGACTACATTTGAATATCCATATTTTCACATTTGCTGTAGTCTGAACAATTGAACGTTTTCTGCTCTGAATGTTCAGTCAACTAGTGGTGAAAACTATACTTGAGTAAAAGTACGGCTACCTTACTGTAAAATTACTCGATAACAAGTTACAAGCCACCAATTCCAAGTCATATCCGGTTTTAAAAAGACTTAAATATTTTACTTCTACCATATTTTTGCTAAAAAACTAAACCCCACCAAGAAATGTGAAAAGCAAGAAACTCTTGATTCATAAGGATTTTTTTTACTAATTATAGAAAGGAAATTTGACACCTCAATGTTTCAAAATGGCAGAACAAAATTGAAAAAAAAGAACAAAAACTTAGTCTCAAATGCGCAAAAAAAAAGTGCAACCGATAATCCACACGATTTAGCTGATAAACAGCCTCCAGTACCTTCATCATCCTGCAGATGGCAATATCACCTCATCCACCCAAGAAATGGTAAAAAAAGATGCCAACTTGTCACGCACAATCACAATGTAACGAGTAACAGTCAGTGTCTATTCAAATGTAGTGGAGTAAAGATTACAGATACTCAATCACAAATGTAGTAAGGAGTAAAAGCTGCTTATTTTTTAGGACACTTAGTACAAGTACAAAGTAGCCAAAACAACTCAAGTAAAGTAATAGTTACTCGAGTACTTTACACAACTCCAGTCAACTCGCAGTTAATTGCTGGTGTTGTTGACTGGCCAATTTGGGCAACTCCATCATTTCTCTTCTCCTTCATCTCCTGATTGTGGAGGGTTATATAAGGCCTTGACCTTTGAGCAGTATAATTACCGCCATGCAGTGTTCTGCCTCGACAACTGTCATGTCGCTCTGCCGCTCACAGCTTCTCTTTGTTCGCTCTCTGGTGAAATTAACTTACACCCGAGTCTGTCAGAACCTTTAACAGAGAAGATCTCAAGCTGTAAAACTGAATTCCGTGACTCAGTCAGAAGGAAAGACAAAAGAGCGAATTCTGATTTCCACGTAACGGGATTGTGTTCAGACGAGGACAAAGAGGCATTGAGAGACATGTTGCTCGAGTGTGAACACACACACACACACACACACACACACACTGACTATACTGATCTATAACATTAACTTTTCCAAGATTTTCTTTCCATTTGGAGGATTTGCAAATCTGTTAATTATAAGTAAACAAAGTTTTTACTTGATCTTTTATCTACGCTTTTAAACGTAAATCTATTAAATATGAGGAAAATGTATATTAGGAATATTTAAAAGTGCAGTTAATATTTAAATTTGACTTTTCTGTGAATCATCAAGGAAATCAGATTGTTTTGAAATGACATTTCTGTCTGTTAGAACTTTCTCTGTTTGTCTATACTCTATAGTATATGAAGGCAGTATGTTTATAAATAACCATGTACTGTATAGTTATTTTTGTCCTATTTTAAAAATAAGAAGCCTTGATGAATTTCTACTATAGATTCAATATTATAGAATGTTTTGTCATATGATTATAGAAAAGTTTTTATTATAAATTTGTATAAAGTACGTATATAAAATATAAATACATACATATATAAAAATATAAATGCGTATATATATAAAAATATACATTTATACATAGAATTATAGAAAAGTTCAATTTTAAATTTTAATTCGAAATTAATTCGAGTTTAATTTTTTTTCAAAGTGATCTCATCTGACTTAAAATGATACGTAGAATCTATACGTAAAATATTTGTCAAATGTTTTGAATTTGACAATTACGAACTTACAGTACAAACAATACAAAGCAAGATTATACAAACAAACCCTTCAAGTAAGATTATAGCAATACACACACACACGCACACACACGCACACACACACACACACACACACACTTTGAGTTATAAAGTCAATAAAAGAAAAACACTTTCGGTGATCCCACATAGAAAATCAGGCTACAAAACACACACCCACCCTCCCACACACACCTACACACACACACACACACACACACACACACACACAGCAGCTGTTCTTACCAATAGTGAAGCTGTAGCCGTCGATGCTGAAAGTGGCACTCCGGCATTTTTTAAATCCCTGTTTCTTGGAGCTGAGCTCAGACATGCTGCTGCTGTCGACTGGGAACTCTGGGAAGAGGCTGGAGAAGATCAGCAGACCATTAGCAGACGGAGTCAGAGAGGAACATCTCAGCTGTGAAAA
>MU204191.1:12979768-13005584 GCA_017309775.1 Paedocypris sp. Pulau Singkep
CTCTCTCTCTCTCTCTCTCTCTCTCTCTCTCTCTCTCTCTCTCTCTCTCTCTCTCTCTCTCTTAATCTTCCTGTCTTTCTGTCTGTTTCTATTGTCTCTTCTATTTACCCCCCCCCTATCTGCTCTCTTTCTCTTACATACTCTCCTTATCTCTCTCTCTCTATTTCTCTTTCTCTCTCTACCCCCCCACTCACTTTCTTTATCCTCCTCATTCTGTCTGTTTCTATTGTCTTTATCATCCTAGTTCTTCTCTCTCTTATTTCACCCTCTCTTACACACACACACACTCTCCTTTTCTCTCTCCTCCCTTTTTACACTCTTTTCTTGTATCTCTACTTTCAGTTTCTCTTTTTATGTCCCCCCCCCTGTTTTTATCTTCTCTTTTTTCTTCTTCAATTTCTTCTCTCTTATTTCCCCTTCTCTGCTCTCTCTCTTTCACAGCCACTCTCTCTTTTTTCCTCTTCTGCCATTCTTATACTCTCTTTTCTCCTCTCTCTCATTCTCGACGTTCACTTTCTCTTTTTATCTTCCTCTGTCTGTGTTTAGAGTTTCTTTCTTTCTTCCATGTCTTCTCTTTCTTATTTCCCCTTCTCTGCTCTCTCTCTTTCACAATCACTCTCTCTTTTTCTCTCTTCTAACTTCCATATACTCTCTTTTCTCTTCTTTCTCTCTCTCTCTCTCTCTCAAAATTATTTTTTTTCCATCAAGCTCTCTCACTCTCCATTAAATTTCTTCGTCCCCGCTCTTTTTGTCACATGGTCCCTCTCTATTTTTGAATCTGATCTCTTCTTTTCGTTTTTTTAGGTTGCTTTTCCCTCCCCGCCATCTCTCTCTCTCTCTCTCTCTCTCTCTCTCTCTCTCTCTCTCACTTAACCATCTTATGCTTTCTCTAATTATCTCCCATCTCTTTCCCTCTAATATTCCTCCATTCTTTCTCTGTGGCCCTCTTCCTCTCTTCTCCACTCTTCCTCTCTTTCCTTTCCTTCTCACTCTTTTTGTTGGTCTCTTTCTCTCCTCTGCTTGCTTTCACTATTTCTTTACACTTTCATACTTTCTTTTCTTACAAGTCTTCCTTTTCAAATCCCACACTACAATAACAGGTGTCAGGTGTATTGTGACTGGACAATTGACCATAGGTGTGAACGAGTTTGTCCCTGTAACCCTGAAATGGAATAAGCAGTAGAAAATAAATGGATGTATGCATTTTACTATAAATCTGATGTCTGTGTTTTGTAGAGACTCTTTCAGGCTTTGTGTGCAATACGAACTAACAAAAATGCTCAGGTTTCTTTTACGGCTTTCTAGCATAACAAAGCTTTTATTTATGCAAAAAAAAAAAGTATAAAAAATAGTGCCACGACATTGCAGCAAAGAATGATACCCGTCATTACCTGTGCTACACAGATTCCTATATGACAGCAGGTAAATCTGAACCTTGAGCTCATTTGAGTGATGCAATCATTTGTCATGTTCCTGCCCCGCGGCCCTTTGCATCATCTGATGATCTGTAAAGTCACGTACACCAATCCCCCCATCACTTATTCTGTCTCTGCTGGAAGATACGTTTGCTGAAATCATCTCAAGAGACACTTCACATCCATAAAATCTATTTTACAAAACCATCTACTGGAATCACAGAGAGGAAGCGCTATTTTTCATTACTCTGAATTGAGGTTCAACCCGTCAGATTAGTTCGTCTGAACACACAGTTAGAACATAATTACATGCGATGTGATTATATATTTATCGTATATATTATAGGAACCGTATTATATATTTAGGAACCGTAAATGTTCTTTTTAATTTCTTTTGGAAAATGAGCTCACAGGCGTGACATATTGTCTGGCCTAATTGGTACAAACACTAGAAACAAAAAAAAATGAGGGAGTTTGTCAAGTTGGCCACTAGGGACCAGGGGTGTAAAGAGTACCGGACAGCCATACTTGAGTAAAAGTACAGATACTTACTGTAAAAATTACTCCAATACAAGTAACAAGTCGCCAATTTCAAAAAGACTTGAGTCAAAGTAGCGAAGTATCCAATTTTAAAATAACTTAAGTGTTAAGAAGTATTTTTATTCGTGCTCAACATAGGCCCAAAAAAAAAAAGAAATGTGAAAACAAACTATTGTTTTCCAAGACAGAAACAAAATTTAAACCCAATGTTTGAAAACTGGTAGAACAAAGTAGATAAAAAGAACAAAAAGTCTGTGCAAGTGGATACAGTATAAAATAAAATGATTAATCTGAGTAGTCAATTATATATTATATGTATTATACATTGTTATATATTATATAATAACATTTGTAAAACACATTTGTTTTACGCCCCTAATTCGCGTTCTTGTGGTCTATAATTCACAAATGGCGTCCATTACCTTCAGCAGCCTAAAGATGGCGATATTCGCCTCGTCCGCCCAAGAAATGAACCGCGGTATAAATCGCTTGTCGCACACAATTACAATGTACAATCACAAATGCAGTGGAGTAGAGAGTAAAAGTTGCTTATATTTTTATACTCGGTGCAAGTACGAAGTAGCCAAAAACATACTTAAGTAAAGTAACAAAGTCCAAATCCCAAATCTCCTCGAAATTGTGGTCCAGTGGTATTTTTATGTCTACAAAATAAAAGTAATGCGCAGATTTCTATAGCTGTGCTTAATAGCATCCACCTGAAGCCTCGGAGGCGATTCTGGTGTCACTTAGCAACCACAAAAATGTGTCCATTATATGTGGCTCTTATTGCTGCGATCTGTTTTCAGCGATTGAGACGGTGTCAGATCTAAATCAGATGAGAGCATTCAAGTGAAAGTCAGCGCTGTCTTCTGATAGGAAAGCTGAAAGGGCCGTGTGATTGGTCGGCTTGAGGTGATAATTAAAGCATCAGATCTGACGGATCTTACAGGACAGCCATTCACGCTTTAGTAAATCATATCACACACTAAATTGGTGATGAATATGTTTTCCTCTTGAATGACGGAGATGAGATCGACTTCACACACACACACACACACACACACACACACACACACACACACACACACACACACAGTGGAACGATGTTAAGCCATTCAGATGTGTTTCTGAATCCCTCCGCATGGACCCCAGAAAGAAAAAAAGAAAAGAAAAAGAGAAACCCAATGTAAAAAAAGTGTATTGTTAATTAATGGTTATATTATGTTATGCAACAATTATATAAAAAAAATATACAACAAATGTTTAGAAAATTAATGGTTATACTGTTTTAACGTTAAATTATTTTACAAATATTTTACAAATGATAAAAAATTTAGAATTTTTGAATGTAATTTTACATGTATTTTACTTAATTTACTGAATTTAGGATAAAATAAAACAAAGAAATGTGAAAAAAGACTATTCATGAAGTTTTACAGAAACAAAATTGAAGTTTTTGAAGGTACAAAAACAAGTACCTTACACCTCTGATCAAGAATTCATTTGGAAGTCGCTTCTTACATTTCCGGGTCTCAATTCCCACGTTTATATCTCTACTATCAAAAGCTATAACCATATTAGCCGATTGCTAATTCATGAAACGTTTTAATAATTTAGTTTTTTTTTGGTAAATAGTGTTGTCAGTTTTGCTGATAAGATCAAAATCCGTCAAAACCAGTACGTACTTCACGGGTCTGATATTTCACTATTGAAAGGACAATCTGAAAAGATGGACGGATTAACACGACACAAGGTCCGTCTAAGAAAAAAAAAAACACGCTGAAAGAAAGCCGGAGAGAAAGACGAGGAACTCAAGGACGTTTGCAGGTGAACTTCTCCATCTCTGAGGAGGCGTAGCAAGATAAAAGCTGAAAAGACCACAGCTCGCCAGACCCCACCCAGGACTATCTGCTCACACATATCCATGGAAACCAAACAAGGCGTTTAAAAATGGGCTTTTTGTGGATTCTCAACGAGCGTTTAGTCGCACGTTGAATGTGATCACCACATGGCTTCCAGAACCAGACCCCTGTGGTTCCTGCGGGACGTTGATATCCAGAAACCCCCCAAAAATTGAATCGAGGTGACTCAGATTTATTCATTGAATCCCACTACGATTTGATTATTTCCACTCATTGAGATTTTCTTATCATCAGAGCCTCAGTGGCTTTGTTTAGGAAGTTCTGAAGGACTTTTATTATCTAAACGCACTGCTCAAACATCTGAATTACATGCATAATTACGTGTGTATATCCACATTACAGATTACAGATTATGTCACATGTAATCTGTAAATACACACACTACCACACACTAACTCATAGATCACATGTATTTTTTTTTAATGGGAGTAGAAAAGCTTCTATGCACATTTAAATATCTTGTGTTGAAACGTCAATGCAGAATTGGAATTTTCATGAAAATGTTTCATGACATAAACAACAAAATATAGTTATTAATTACTGTAAGATTACAGAAACCGTAAGTTTTGTAAACGTTTAGGTTCAAATGTTCAGTTTATATTATATACAGTATGTATGTGCTTTTGAGAGGGGGGGGGTGAGAGAGAGGGAGAAGGAGAAAGAGAGAGGGAGAGAGAGAGAGCGAGAGAGAGAAAGAGACAGACAGAAAGAGACAGAGAGAGAGAGAGAGAGAGAGAGAGAGAGAGAGAGAGAGAGAGAGAGAGAGAGAGAGAGAGAGAGAGAGAGAGAGAGAGAGAGAGAGAGAGAGAGAGAGCTTGACAGACGGATGAACAGACAGACAGATAGATAATGTACTAAAATAATACTTTTTTTCTTTTTATTTCATTCATATCTCACTATATTTTTTAAATGGTAAACTGTTGCTAATTGCTTCCCTTTTAAAAATTGAAGAATTAAGTTAAAAAAAAAAGTATCTTATTATCAAGGCTTTGAAAGACTTCATTCAACCCAAATGTACAGTGAACCAAAGTGTGTGTGTGTGTGTGTGTGTGTGTGTATCTGGATGAATTAATTATCCAGTCTTAAACTGGCATTTTTATTAGTATTCTCCATACTGTAAATAATACTGTAAAATAAAGTCTTACTCTACTTTTAATCATGTTTATGTGTGGATATTTGGTGTTCCGATAAATGAATGAGCTTGTCAAGTTCAACGGAACAATCTCGCTTCACTTGCCACCCGTGACCCGTGGGTCCGTATCCTGCCCACCTCAGCACTCTTTACACTCTTTACACTCTTTACACACCTCCACATCTCATGGGATGCAAATCTCAAAGCTGCATTTTAATCAACACACAGTGAGGGATGTCAAATTCAAGACACATGCAGAGGACATAGCGCATAATTACAGCTCATAAATAATACAGCAGCTGTTAAAAAAATGCTACAAATCATTAAACAAACTGTATGGAGGATGAAAAGTCCATTTTCGTTCTATTTATTTGCTACTAGCTGTACGTGTTCCCGCCTTCGGGTCCAGAGTTGCTGTGATTGGCTACAGCTCCGTATGACCTACCAATGGAGAAGCGTATCTGAAATTAAATAGATGAATCATAAATTAAAAGTCCTGGTGCTTTAATCTGGATTACGGGTTTTGCTGCTTCTGTTTCTTCTTTAAAATAAATATGAACGTCAATCCACGTGTGGATTTAACAGTCCGAATGTACAAAACTAGCCTGATTTATGCTTGATTTGTTTGTTTTGAACGACTCTTAAGATGACTTGAGAGTAATTTAACTTACAAAATGTACAAATTTGTCCATTTACTCAAAGAAATCGCATAAATGAGTCATAAAAGATCCCGACCTTCACATCCATGACAGTCAGAACTTGGGCGAGAGCTTCCTCTACTGGTTTGGAGTGTTACAGGTATTTTTATGTTTGTTTATTTATTTGTACGTATATTTGTTTATTTTATTATGAATAGACTACTATTTTGACATGTATCAGTGAATTTTTCATTTTTTTAATCAATCAATGATAAATAATTAATTAAAATTAATCAATGTTTTTTGTTGAAAGAGACAATACATTCATTAAAATCACACAATTAAATCAAATGTGATGTCTATTTCTTTTTTTATATAAATGTTTAGATTAGCAGGAGCTAAGCGTGTGAAAGAAAATAAAATTAATTAAAATAAGAAACCAGAATTTAAACAATCAAACAAATTGATTATTGGCAGATAAATCTAATTTGCTGTGCCAAAAATGTGAATGCTGTAAACTTTAGTAAACATTTAGGCTAAGCAGCATAAATAAAATGATAATTGACTTTTAAATGGACATGCTAATTTAAAAAAAAATGCACTTTAATTTACTTTCATTTTAATTTAAAAAAGTTCTGAGACTCAACAGCAAATCTGAAGATTCATGAGAGACTCAATAAACAGAAAATGATGTCAGAAACTGTCAGGCAGCTCCAGTTGTTTGCGCATGTGCAGTGACAGTGTCTGATTGGCTGGCCAGCATGTCAATCACTCAGTGTCATAGAGAGATGGCAACGCCCATGAAAACATTGTTGTTTTTTTAGTGAATGAACTTCAAACATCAACACATTTGTCTGATTGTTCTGATTCTTAGGGACAAATATGAAGCATTGTTACATTTTTTTTTTACAATTTAGACTAAAGAATAATTTAAAATTGAGCTGTACAGTAATTTAAATGTTATCTACTACAATTGTTTTTTTTTACTAATTTTTTTAAATGATCCTAGTCATATTTAGGATCCTATTTAATATTAGTTAAAATAGTAATATAATAAGAATAAAAAATAAAATAAAAAAAAACAACAACAAAGAATTCATGACAACTGCCATGCCAAGTTTTTTTTCTCCTGAACCTCCAAATAAGACACAACAAACTTCATCATTGTACCCCAAAGGATTTAGAAGTAAAATATATAAATGTGATTAGTTTTGTATAACTCCAAAACAGTTTATTTTGGACAAAGATTCCACCGGAAGTCGAGCAAAATATGATAATCCAGGCTGTATCGTGTCTCATCTCAGACACCACTGAAGAATATTCTGATTTATTCGGCTTCCATTTCCATCCAAATCTGACACCATATCTCAGTTATAAAAGTTGTCTGATCACTCTGTCGTTCCTCACCACTGCAATTATTTCTGCTCTCATATCAGAGACTCGAACACGAAAGAGTGTTTCATCAAGGTGATAGAAGCTCCATCCCCAGTAGTAGCCGAGAAGAACTTCCTCAGAAATGCTCGTCTTTATTAAGTTAACTTTATATTGATTTAATGGGGAAATATCAGTCAAGAATTTCTTTTAATTTGATGAAAATATAGGCCTTTATTCAGCAGCCTTGTTCTAACTACATTTAAAATGAAAAAAGATGGAAATCATAGAAATATGGACGGATGGATGAATGGCTGAACAGACAGAGTTGAGATGGATGGAGATAGACAAACAAACAGCTAAATAGAAGTCTCTATATCTTCTCTACATATAGAAGTCTCTATAGTCTTTTATATATAGATAGACAGACAGACATATAGATGGATGGATGGATGGATAGATTGTAGATGATTTAGACTGAGAGATTGATAGATGTATTTGTATAAATATGTAACGACAAAAGTTGTTTTTTAATTCGTTTTTATTGAGTGTGTGTGTACATTTCTTGGTAGTTTGGTCTTGTGTTGCGAGAGACAGAGTTTTTGGTCTTCTGCAATAGTTGTACAAAACGAAAAGAGTTCCTATCAGTATTGTGGAATTCAACAGTGTAAACTACAAAGATTGTGGTAAACATAAACCCGGAAAACAAAGCTGCTTGAATAACTGGCCTACGCCGTCTTCTCAGCTCTAGTACAGTTCACCCGACGGACCGCTCTAATGTAGCAATGAAAAAGGCACTTTAAAGCCGTTTTTCTCTTTAACTCTCAAAAAAAACAAAAGAAGCTATTTTGTTTGTCCTCCAGTGCAGCATTCTTCAGCTCTCTAGCGCCTCCTCTGGTCACATGCTCACATTTTTTCTAGATCTTTCTGGTTTTGGGTGGACTCATTGATTATCTGTAATGAAAGTCATGGTTAAAAAATTTGTTTCATTTTTAAATATTTAAATTAAATTAAAATGTTTTTATTTTTGCAACTTACATGTCCATCTCGGGTTTCGATGGTTTTTATCACTACTTTTTTATTCTCCGCCACTGGTCTGGTTTCCTTCATTGACTCTGAAAAAGTGACATCATCATTCTATTTATAAGAGTGTGTTTATTTTATACACGTACAAAAATGCATACGTAGAAAAAAAAGAATAAATAACAAATAAATCATAAACATAATAGATTTCGTAATTAATCTAAAATGGTCAAAGATAATCCGAGGGACTTTTATTTTAAAGTAAAGTAAACGTAAATTTAACATCAACAAAATATAATACTCTTTCACATCATTTAACTCAACACAAAGAATGTGCGAGAATACAGAAACCAGTACCTCGCAGGGATAGTGAAGCCATGTTTGGAAATGGTGTGACGATCCTAAAAAAAAAAAAAAGCAAAGAATTACAAATGTGATTATTTTATGTGAAATTACCGTATTTTTATATTTTGACATTTTTTTATTTCATTTTGAAATGTGCATAAAAACTCTTTTTATTTCTTTTAATTTATATGGTTATACGTATTGCGTGTATTTATTAACAGCATTATTGAACACTAATGGTTTGCAATAGCAAAAAATATATAATAAAGCATATTTTATACAGTACGTATTTTATAAAGTACATGGATAATCCAATTTATAACGCTACTACTGCAACTTGGCCACTAGGCGGCGCTAAACGCACACTAAAAGTTGACTTAAGTCGGAAATTCCAAGAACTTTTGAGACTTCTATCCAAAAGCCCACCTGCTTTCTTCTCCTTCCAGAAGCTTCCTGTAAGTGGCGATCTCAATATCCAGCGCCATTTTAACATTCAGCAGATCCTGGTATTCGCGTAGATGGCGAGCCATCTCGTCCTTCATGTTGCGGATCTCATCCTCAAGGCGAGCGATGGAGTCCTGATAACCAGACGCCTCGATGGAGAAGTTGTCCTCCATCTCTCTCATCTGACGCTCCAGGGACTCGTTCTGCCATCACAAAGGACCTGGTTAGCATTTCGAGATGATGCGAAGGTCAGCGTGATGGACTCACGGTTCCTTTAAAGGCTTCCAGGTCACAGGTGAGGGCCTGGAGCTGACGTCGGTAGTCGTTGGCTTCCTGCTTGGCCAAACGAATCGTCTCGTTGTTCCGGGCGGCAGCTTCAGACAGGTCGGCAAACTACAGGGAAAAGTGGAAATCTGGGATAAAGGGATCTGCTGTGGCACAATCGCTCATTCTTTCGCGGATTATCAGGCCCTGTTCCATCTGCTTGCTTCTGAGTTTGCAGAAATCACACTGATGACTCAGCAAGTTTGGTGACGGATCAATTAGTCCATTACGATAATCAATATGGGGACAAAGGACCAGATGGTGCGAAGCAACACGTCAACCATCTGCCAAATCCTCAGAAGCAGATCCTGAACACAATCTCTCCTCCTGCGGGACTTCACCATCACTCAGCAAACCCTCCAGGACTCTAGAATCATTCCTTTTCTCTACTCCGACGATGAAGAGATGAAGAGACAAACTAATGTTTCAAATATCATTGAAACCTCAAAAAGAACAGGAACTTGATTGATTTGATGTGAAGTCATTAAATATTTTATCATTTGCGTTTTAGTAAAACTGGTGTAAATGTGTGTATCATGTGTAATAGAGTGGGCCTTTATACTCATTCATCTCTATATGAAATAATCAGTCAATTATCATTTTTATGAAAAAAAAAAAAAAAAAAAAAAACTATATTTTTATAGTGTGTGTGTGTGTGTTTTTTTTTTTATAGATTGCAAGATATTACAGGGTGACAGATGAACAAACACAGAAACTGATAAAACCGTGAAAGAAAATTGGCAAATCATAAAACTGGTAAAAAATAATAATAAATAATAATAATAATAATAAATAACAATAATACATTAAAAAATAAAATAAAAATAAATAATGAAATAAAAGTTTTTGTTGGTAAGCTTATCTTTATCTACTCAAAGAAAAGATCAAATGGAAAGCAATTCTCACAGTATCAATCGCGATACGTTTTTTAAATGAACCAAGAATGATATTCGAAACTCGTTTTTTTGGTCAGAAGGACCATTATAGGCAGAATTTTCTAAGTATTCAAAGTTCCTGATGATTACAGGACGAGTTTAAGGTTTAAACAGAGACAAACCTTGGACTTGTACCAGTCCTCAGACTCCTGGAGGTTCCTGGAGGCCAGAGTCTCGTACTGCTGCCGGACGTCTTTCAGAGCAGCGGTCAGATCCGGCTTGGCCACTTCCATGTCCATCTGCACGTGCTGCTCCTGAATCTGCATCTGCAGATCCGCAATTTCCTACAAGACACAGAAATTGCGTAAACGAAATTAGACCTACATGCTTATGTCCTGCAGATCCCAGTTAGATTGTTCAAAAAAAGTTTTATCATGAAATGTTCTTTAAAAATGTAATTTGGCAATGTACTCAAGAAATGCTAAACAGTAATGTAATCTAGAAATGCAAAACAGTAATGTAATCTAGAAATGTACTCAAAAAAAGTACTCAAGAGATGTAATCTAGAAATGTAATCTAGAAATGTACTCAAGAAACGTAATCCACAAATTGAACAATCTACAAAAAGAAATGTACTCAACAAATGTACACAAGAAATGTACTCTGAAAAAGTACTCAAGAAATGAATATTAGAAATGTACTCAGGAAGTGTCATCTAGAAATGTAATCTAGAAATGTACTCAAAAATATAATCTGGAAATTTACTCAGAAAAGTAATCTAAAAGTGTTTAGAAAAACTCTAGAAATGTATTCAGGAAATGTGCTCTAGAAAAGTACTCAAAAATGTAATCTAGAATGTATACAAGACATGTAATATACAAAATCAACTCAAAAAGTGTATTCTAGAAATGTACTAAAAAATGTATACTCTGGAAATGTGATCTGAAAACGTAATCTGGAAATGTAATCTAGAAATTTTATTTAGAAATGTAATCTAGGAATGTACTCTAGAATTGTAATCTAGAAGAAGTGGTACTTTTAGTTTTACAGTGAACACGAGCTGATTCTATATTCGGTCTGGCCTGTACCTCATCATGGATTTTCTTGAGGAAAGCAATTTCCTCTTCCAAAGACTCCACTTTTCTTTCCAGATCCAGACGAGCCAGAGCAGCGTTATCAACATCCTGCAGGGAAAACACTTTTGTAAGAAATCCTTTCGAACTTGAGCTTAGAGATAACATATGGACTCAAGGGATGTGGCAGCGTCTGCTCGTGTCATTTATGTTGTGTTTACCGTAGTTTTTGGACTAGAAGGCCCACTGGATTATAACGTACTAGTAATTATTAAAAGTCTTGTTCAAATTTAGTTATACAAAAAATACGCTTTTTAAACACATTTTAAGGCTCACAGTCAATTTTTAATGGTTTTATTTTTTTGATTTTTTTATTTTAAATGCGCCTTATAGTCGTATTACAAAAATGTATAGTGGTTTGGATGTAATTACACTAAACAAGACTCGATCGCATAACAATAGCTCGGCTGCTGCTATTTGTTTGTTACACCACAGCTGGCTGCGGCACACACACGCACACACACACACACACACACACACACACACACACACACACACGCACAGACTCTTCAGCCATAAGTCATCAGTGCCCTCCCTTATTAACACAGGCTCCTCCCCCTCACACAACAGTTTGCTTTGTCATGAGTGGTCTCAGTGGTCCTGGTCTCAGACAAAGCTTCTGTTCCCCCTTTTAACCTTAAAGCTGGACAAGAGGCAGCTGAGCAAAGCCAATAATGCAATTAAAATGGTCAAAACTATTTGTTGCAACAGAAGCGTCAATTTTGGCAACAAAACTGGCGGAAAAACTCCAAGAGAAAATAATTCACAGTAGTGCAATTTATTTTATTTTTATTTTCTCCAGAAAATTAATAAGAACTAAATGCACGGGTACCTGTCTGAACGTGCGGAGGCTGTTCTCCACATCTTCTCTCTGAAGCATCTCTTCCTGAAGTCTGAAAATGATGAATATTTCATCAGGGCCACACCCTGCGCACCGCAGCATCCATCACGCCACACTAAACACATCACTTCTCACTAGAGTGATTTCATTAAAACAAGTGTAGTCTAACAGATTTTGTATGTAATAATGTATGTAATAATTTTAGGATAGTATTTTCTGAATTTTTTTGAAATATAATATGACAATTGTTTTTTATTAAAATGAAACTGCATATTTAAAATGCTTATTTTTTCACTTCTCTGATTATTTTTTCTTTTTTTAATGCCTAAAAAGACACTTTGAATCATCAGTACCTTTTTTTTTTTATGTCAGCCTATATCTAGGCATCAATTGTGCTTTTATGTGCTTTTTTTGTTTGCTTAAAGAATTGTTAGAATGAATTTGCAGCTAATACTATTTGATGGCAAAATTTTATTTCAATAATATTTTTTATTATTTTATACATTACCATGCAAATAGGTGCATGGTAATATATAACTGTTCTCTTAAAAAACTGTTACTGTTGCAAATAAAATTTACTGTTGCAAATAAAAACAAAATGTATTTTTAGTGCACAAAAAGATTATTCGTTTTTATTGAATTTTTTTTTTTTTACTTCTTTAAGCTAAAAGAAAATGCTTAAAATAGACATACAGCATGCGTTTCTAGAAATAACTCACACAAATGAGTTTGAACCATCAAGTAAATAAGTTTTTTCGGACATTTTCGTTTAAATTAAATTTCACTAGTCAGTTTTGTAAATCGGAATAACACGTGCATGAGTGTAAAATAAACCAGGCACGTGGCAGACGTTTAATTCGGACACGTTAAACAACATTTAAACCTCCAAAATTCAAAATGACATGTTATCCCAGATTTAGTTTTCCTTACTTTTCCTTAAGGCGGTCGATGTCCTCCCCCAGGTTGTCCCGGTCCACCTCCACCCTGGCCTTCTCGGTGCAGAGTTGGTCCACTTGCCTCCTCAGCTCCCGCATCTCATCCTCATACAGGTCACCGACCCGGGACGCGCCCTTGCCCCGCATCTGCTCCAGCTCGGCGATCAGCATCTTGTTCTGCTGCTCCAGGAACCGCACCTTCTCGATGTAGCTGGCGAAGCGGTCGTTGAGATGCTGCATCTCCGCCTTCTCGTTGGTCCGGTTCGCTTTGAACTCGGTGTTGATGGCGTCGGCCAGTCCGAAGTCCAGCGTGTCGGTGGCCAGCCGGGGCATCGGGGCAGTGGTGCGCACCCTCGCGCCCTTACTGGTGTAGATGGAGGGCGAGATGGAGGAGACGCGCGAGGTGGGGCGCATCGGGCTGCTGCTGTACTGGCGACTGGAGAAAGTGGACCGGGTCATGACGGGTCGATCCCCGCCGAACATTCTCTTGTAAGATGAGGTGCTTGTTCGACCGGCCATGTTAATCCTGTTTCGTTGTTGTTGTGTTGTTGAAGTCAGAATGCACTTTCTTGAGCTGTGGTCCGGACCAACCGAGAACACTGCGGAGGTTCGGGGCGCTTTTATAGTCCACTCCCTATGCTAATGACATAACGGTGCAGAGAGTTCTCGTGACGCCATCGGGGCGGAGGAGCTGGTTGGGACTGCTCCACTCACACGCGCGCACTTTTCATTCTCGGTTTAATACAATGCCGTTTAAAACCACGAACTATGAACAATTAAAAAAAATTAATTTTAATCAATTTAATTAATTCATTAAAAAAGAGAAAAAATATAGTAAATGTAGTTTTGAGCGCTAGTTCTTCGACTACTTTTTATATTTTACTCTCGCTTTTAGAAGCTGGATCTGCAATTCTCTCTCTCTCTCTCTCTCTCTCTCTCTCTCTCTCTCTCTCTCTCTCTCTCTCTCTCTCTCTCTCTCTCTCTCTCTCTCTCTCTCTCTCTCTCTCTCTCCTCTTTCTCTCTCTCTCTTCTTCTGGAATATTTAATAATACGCATAATACCCACTATTACCATTACTTTCTATACTTTTTAACAGTTAATTTAATATTGTATTAACGTTGTTGTTTTGCTTTATTGATCGCGTTGCCTTTAATGATTTCACATTGATGGATGGATGGATAGATATTTTGGATGGATAGGTATTTCCACCGGTACTATTTAGTCTAGTTTTAAAGCGAGCGTCCCTTCTTTCTCCTCTCCTACTGTAGTGAAAGCTGAAATGACGTAAACGCAGACTGGCGGAACGTTCCAGCTGAGGGCTAGTTTCCAGGGGACCGTGTACTCGGCTGCGCACGTGCGGTTTTGTAAAACGACGCGACAAACTTTCCTTTTGACCTGAGAAGTGCGGGAGTGATGGAGCCGCTCCGCGTGCTGGAGCTCTACAGCGGGATCGGAGGGATGCATTACGCCTTGAAGGGTACGGTGTCCGGCGCTACAGAGTGGAGGCTGGAACTCGCCGGTCATATTTAAGTGCTGTAGTTTGTGTGTGTGTCGTTTGTGTCATCATTTAAGAAGTTTTATGAAGATAATTTCGATGCTCATGAATTAATTTGACACCTACAGGTGTCACTGTTCCTGCACAGACCGCTCAGTGTCCAGTCTTATCTCGTGTTCCTATAAAACGGTTTAAATATTTCAATTGTAGTTTATTGAAATCACGTCCGACGTGAAAGCGTCTCCAAATGTTCAATATTGACCATTTCCTCAATAACATTTGTTACTGAATAAAACGATCCTAAGTAAGAACATAATCAATATTCATTCCAAATCATCAATAATATTATAATTAAGAACACACACACACACACACACACACACACACACACACACACACACACACACACACACAGAGCATACAATCCGAAACTGATTTAAAACACATTGTTCACCTGCATGCATAATGAATAAGTAACATAATAACAAATAAACAAATAAAATATGTATTTATTAACTACGTGTATAACACATCACTTGGTGGTCACATTAAGTACACACACTCACAATCACACTTCTAAAAGCATGCTGATCACCTGATTCATAATTAATGAACGCTTTTTAGCACTCGTTACAATACATTATTAATAATCTATTAATTAATTATTATGATTCACATGGTGGTTAAAAGTAACACAACCCGCAATTATCACAGACAGAGGCGACTGACAAACAAAGAGAACGAGCGTACACACACACACACACACACACACACACACACACAATTTATTTAAAAAACAAATGACATTATAATAAACATTAATTAATTATAATACACACTTGACAGTTTACACGCAACACTTTTTACACCTTTGTCTGTGGACCCTGTTTTAACTTGAGTGTTCAGAACGTGAGTAATGATTGTCTGGAGAGCTTCAGCATTGTCATTGTTGACCTCTGATCTAAACCTGGTTTCTCGTAGAGAGTGCGGTTCCTGCGGAAGTCATTGCTGCGGTGGATGTGAACACGACGGCCAATGAAATCTACAGACACAACTTCCCCACGACACAACTTTTAGCTAAAACCATAGAGGTCAGTTTCTGCATTTACGTGTTATATTTTTGTATATGTAAATGATTAGAGCAGACCACCGCCCATCCTCAGGACCCCTTGTTTGACTTTATTGACTTTATGGAAATTAAAAACATATTTTTATCATTTACCTTATTTTTTTGGAAAATAATTACAATTCCATAAATCATTTTTATTGGACTTAAACAACATTGGTTTTTAAACCATCCTTTCCTTCGTCCTTTTTCTGAATGTTTTTCTATTTCTGGGTCATGGGGAGCTGGAGCCAATCACAGCAACTCTGGGTCTGAAGGCGGGACCCTGGATTGGTGCCCAGCCAATCACACACACACACACACACACACACACACACTGTTTGCAAGTTTGAGTTTTGCTCCAGACCTCCACCAAATAAAAACATAATAAATAATTAGATGATATAATAGTTTTGACACTGATTGATCACGTTAAGCACAAGACTGACGCAGCTATTTTGTATCGTTGTAACAAGCATCATAATCTCATGACTCATGTCGCAGGTAAAAGTGTAACTTTTTGTGGCAGTTTAAAGGTTCTGTGCTTACTCAGCATCTCCTCAAACAGACATCAAACATTCACCTATGGAAGTCTGGAGACCATTATGGATGTGTTGTTTGAATAATCTCCCGCCTGCTTAAATACTTTGCATTTCGTTTGGTTTGATTCAACAGGGCATGAGCGTAGAGGATTTCAACCAGTTGTGCTTTGATGCCATTTTGATGAGCCCGCCATGCCAACCATTTACCAGGTTTCTGAATCACTCATTTGCTGTTTTATACAACTAGTTATTTATTTATTATTTTAAAATACAATTAGAATCAATCTCTTTTTCTCAGGAGTACAAAAGAACCATAAAACTGTCACACACAACGTTTCGCTTCTATTTTGGTGCCTCGTGTCTCTTCCTCTTTTACAAAGCTTGACACATCAGATTTTTTTTTTTTTTTACAATAAAGAGCGACTGATCTAACTTTTTTTAAAATAAAGCTACATTTTTTCATTTCAGTTGAAGAGTAATAGAGTAATATAATATTTTATTTTATAGAATTGGTCTACAAGGGGATGTTAAAGACCCAAGAACAAAGAGCTTCCTGTACATCCTGGATCTTCTGCCGAGGTTGAGAAACTGGACTCCTTCAATCTACATCGGTTCTTATCTAGATTTTTCAAAATTAAAATTAAATTAAATCTTTGCAGCTAGAAACGTTGGCCCCCAAACACAACCTGGAGACCATCTTCTGCTCACTTTAAGCTTCTGCATTTAGCTGATGCCTTAATCCAAATTGATCTACACTGCAGATGTTCTGCGGATCTACTCCATACTTTCCCCAAGAATTGCCCACAGCTTGTGATGTGGCTAAAACCGTGATTGATTCCCAAACAACATGAAAAAGACACGGGTGTCACATCAATCATACAGAAACATTAGTTTTATCAATCTATTGAGAGTGTGATGGTTGGGAAATTAACCATCAAAATTAAATACTCTGACATGTAGAGTGTTTAATATTATCAGATATAATATATCCGATATATTATCAGATATAATATATCTGATAAGATCCTATTTTGTCCTATAATGTATAATATATTATGTTATCAGATATAATATAATCGACTGCAGTGTTTCATTTTGGAGATATTTTAGTGAAATATAATGCAACACAAATACCATAAAACTACTGCGTAGAAGAAAAAAATGCAACATACACTAAATACATTAAAAGGCCACATGCTTTATAATCATTTGTTAAACTGTTAAATGATAAACTGCTTTTTTTAATTAGTAAAAATAACAATAACTTTGTTTTCAACTAAATATTCATAAGTAATAAATATAGAAAAAATATTAATTCTAATTTGTAATTTCATATATGAATGTTATCTTGTATTCAGTTGTTAATAAATACTTTTGCAATACAAAAATGTAGTTAATTGTGCATTTAAGTAATTCCATCATCCATTTTCGGAGAGCGTTGGCTACTTTCTATTTTTACGCTTGATATTATTAATTCATGTCTGATGAAAGCATGAGGAATGCCTTTCTGCCTCCGTCTCCCTGTTTGCACTTTCATTCCCACGGACTTATTCTCCTCAGTGCTGGTAGAGTATTTCCCCCCTCCACTGGAACTGCCTGAGGGAGGAATGTTCTTTTCTTTCTCCCTGCAGACTCAGCACGCCGCCCCGCTTCATCCTGCTGGAGAACGTGAAGGGCTTTGAGACCTCCGCTGCAAGGTAACTCCATGGTCACCATGGTGACGGGGCCGGGAGCCAATGGGATTAGTGCACTGTGCCGCTGTCATCGCGACTTCTGAGTGTGCACTCGTGCCCACGTTCACATCTGACCCAATTCGGAGTTTTTGCTTATGTGCAACTCATGTTGAAGTAGTTTTATGACTGTGCAAAAAAACAGGTACCAAAAAAGTGCTGGTCATAAACATGACTACATAATAATATTACGTAATAATATAAAAGTATTTAAGTATATAATAGTAATAAGAATAAGAATATCAAAGTAAAAGTATTAATTTTACTAATACAATTCGAAAAGTGCAACATGTATTCATTACATTCATTACACACAAACTGATAGATTTCAAACACTTGTTTTATGTCAGTGGGCTGATTATTAAATGACAACTAATGAAAATTCCAAATTCGCCTTTTTTTTTTTTTTTTGAAAATTAGAAAAGGTTCATCATGTAGAAACGAACTGGAGTTTGTCAATATGGTCACTAGGCGAATACAAAAATTCAAATAAAATAAACTATTTGTCCCATGTGGCAATAGACAAAAATTAGTGATACAAAACCCATTCCAAAATGCGGTAAAACGTAATTAAATGTGGTATAATAAATAAATAATCAGCACCTGAACTTTCAAATTGGTTCCAGGCTTTTTGCTGATATTATTTAACTTGTTTTGTTATTTTATTTATTGTTTTGTGACTGATATGGATTATTTTTTAGATGAGGCATGTGCCAAAATGATTGCATAATTTAAAATATATCCATTACATACATAAATTACCATGTCGTTTTTGACATAATATTATTGAATTTAAATCTAATATTTTTGATCATCTTAGTTTAGGAATCAGTGGCTTCAGTAAAAATCCGTGTTTAGTTGTTACTATTTACTATTAAATAGTTATTGTTAGCAAATGATTTAGTTGTTATTTTATTTATAAATTGAAACTGTATTGATGCACAATAAATTGAAATGATTTGATCTATAATCAGGTTTTTTTGTGTTTTTCCTTTGGCACTTTATAAACACAAAGCAGCGCAAATGTAAAGTGCGAAAAACAAATCCATTATTATTTTTTTTATTATCAGAACTGATCAGTTTGGTTTTTTTTCATGCAGAGATGCTTTGGTTCAGACGCTGAAGGAGTGTGGCTACGTGTTTCAGGAGTTTCTGGTCTCGCCAACATCGGTAAGCTCATCTCTTTTATCCAGGCTGTTCCATTAAGCGCTCATGAAATAATAATTCTACAGATTTTTTTTCCCCACTTTCTTTTTGCACAGCTTGGAATACCAAATTCAAGACTGAGATATTTCCTTATTGCAAAAAGACAACCAGAGTTCTTTTCCTTTCAGACTTCAGACAAGGTGATAATCAGCTTGGGTTAAAGACGACGTGTGAAATGGTTTTAACAACCCAATAAATACCGTATTTACGTGAATATAATTAATATTCGAATAACATTAATATCCGCGTAAATACGTGATCATTCAGTACGTGTAAAAAAAAAGTGCTCATTCAGTGAATATTTCCAACACATTTCCACTGTTTCTGTCTTTAAGTTAATTCGTTTTTCTCCACGGTTGTTTTTCGCTGCAGATCATACAGGGCTTTCCTGTTTCTGAAGTCTCCGACACAGCAGTTGTTCCATATGAGCAGCCGTCGCCATCAGAAGGAGAAAAGACAGAGACCATCATTTTTAAAATGGAGACGGAGCAAGAGTTGGAGAGGAAGAAGAGCCAAGACAGTCAGGAAGATGTCCAGCACCTGCAGAACTTCATCCAGGAGGAGGAAGACATGGACCAGTATCTTCTCTCCTCCAAAACTCTGCTGAGATACGCTCTGCTGATGGATATAGTGCAGCCCAGCAGCCGGAGATCAGTGTGTTTTACCAAAGGGTTGGTTTTTAATAATTCAATTAATAAGGAAGATAGGGTTAGGAACGGTATCAATAAATTAATAAAATAAAAAAAAAAAAAAATAATAATAATAATAATAATACATGCATTTTAAGCAAAAGCAAAGCAAAAATGGATTGGTACAAAGAATCATAATAAAGAACAGGGAATGAAAATAAATCACATGTAGAGTTCATTAGAAAGGCAAATTCAAAGGCAATTTATAGACACAATTACTCCATAATAAGGCCATTATCAATTTGGTAAATGATAATATTAATAATATTGCCTAGGGGTTTTAGTATTACAGTATTAGCTTTTTAGACATTTTAGACAGTATTAGCTTTTTAGATATTTTAGACAGTATTAGCTTTTTAGACATTTTAGACATGCTTTTAGACATAAACTGTACACGTTGCATTTTATAGTGCACGCCCTCTCCATAGTAGGGTTTGCCAAATCTTCCCCAAGTGTAATAAAAGGTAAATTGACTTTATACCTTTCTTTTGGTGAAGTTTTTTAATCATGTTAATTATTATTGGTATTAATTGGAGTAACAACACGTTCTGTTTCTCTTTAGTTATGGGCACTATGTGGAGGGCACGGGTTCGGTTCTTCAGTCCTGTGCCGACCTTCCACTGGAGAACGCGTTTAAAGGGCTCGAGACGCTTCCGGACCAGGACAAGCTGAAAAAACTTCTCCTGTTGAAGCTCAGATACTTCACTCCCAGGGAAATCGCCAACCTCATGGGCTTCCCTGCGGATTTCAGTAAGATACACACACACACACACACACACACACACACACAGATCACTTAATACCGTAAATCTCCTGCAAGAATCTCAGTGTGAATGTCAAGTGCGGATGATGGTGATCTCTGGCCATCTGTACGTTGTTTTATTTGCCATTTGGAAAAGTTGACTTTCGGAAATGTGTGATTTATATTATTCACATTTTATTAACATTTTTTATTTCACTTTATTATTCACTTTTATATGTTGGCACTTTCTATTCCAGCCTTTCCGAAGCACATTTCTGTAAAGCAGCAGTACCGTGTGCTGGGGAACAGCCTGAACGTCCACGTGGTTTCGAATCTCATACGACTCATGGTCTTGTCATAAAACCGTGTGTGTGTGTGTGTGTGTGTGTGTGTGTGTAATGTATATGGATGCGTTAATGTGTTTCAAAATGTACATTCTGTGATTTTTATATCAATAAATGCATTTTATTTGTACGGAGCATATTTTTCTCATTGCTTGTCTCATTTCTGTCTGTGGCTCCTTTCACACAGCAATGCCGTTAAATTACCGGGGTGACTTTACCGGTAAATGCTGTTCATCAACCATTCACACAGTGTTTTCAAAATATCGGTATTTTCAGTATTTTTCGGTATCCTTGCTGACAAATTACCGTAACAAATTTACTGGCATTTGGCTATTCACACATGATTCCAAACCGGCAATTTACTGGCAAGGTAAAGAAGCTGTCCTATTCAGACCTGGAGCTACGGACCAAAACGGCAATTTAATTTATAATCGAAATTAATTTTTTTTTAATCTAGCGGGCCACCTTAAATGTAAACGCCACGCCAGCACCGCCTTACTTTTAAAGCTTTGGAGTCCAGAGCTTTAGTCCAGAGAGAAAGGGAGAAGTTTTTTTTATTTAAATGCATTGTTTTCCTTTATCTTTTCTATTTGAAGTTAATTTCTTTTGTTCTTGCTAGTTTTGGAATGTAGCCATGCTTTTACTGTATGTCATGTAAACCAGATAACGTTGTAAATGTATGCTCAGCTCGTTGTTTCATAGCAATACGTTACAAAGTTGCTCAAAAAAATAGTTTACAAAAAATGTTGTCAAATGGTTTCTGATTTGCCAGTCAAGTATTGATCAAGCAGGCTAATTACGATAAAAGAAGAGATATACACATATACTCTTATTGTAAATATTCTTTACAAATACATCACAGTAAAGGTTTGTTTAATCTTCTGGACCTTTGCTTCCAAACAAATGGTGCAACTGGCCATCTTTACATCTCATTTGAATATCCCTGGTCTAGATGGTGGATGTCTAGTTCCCTTCAAGTCTTCAGAAGCAAACCCAAGGTTAGAATCCTTAACTTTGGTTACTGATCACCACGACGCATGTGACAGCTCTCCTCAATCGCCCAATAAAGGGAAATCACTTGTACACAGTGAGTTGAACGTCCTCCACACGTTGTGCTTCATAAGTGGTTTTTGGTGAGTCCTGTGGTGTTGGGTGTCGTCCGAGGCCAAAGTGCAGGTTTGTCTGTCTGGACCGGGACGTTTTTGGTGTGAAGCTTCAGAACGGCGACTGATGAGCGTCTGGGAAACAGCGTCTCCTTCATGGCTTGGACACGGAGCTTCTCCTGGCTTCTCATCTTCCTCCTCTTCGTCTCAGGACTACAATCTACTGGTCAGCAGCACCATCAGCCCACAAGGGACATCAGCAATGACCAGTTAGTAGACTTTCAAGGTTTAGAAAGAAATTGGCCACACTTTTGTGCCGTGTTAGGCTGAAATGGTCCTTGATTTTCAGGCCACGCATGATCTCCGAGAACGGTCACCTGACCTTCACTGCTGGAAACAACAAAGACATTCGCTTCTCCGCCGTGGGCTCGGGAAGCGTGAAGGTCGGCGATGAAGATCTCGTGCATCAGATCAATCAGGTACGGCTGAAATAGAAAGACTGTTAAAAAAAAATGTCTGTAAACAGTCTTTAAAGTAAATTTACCTTTAAAGTAAAATTTGTATTTTAAATGTAAAAATGAAGTTTTTACATTTCTTCTACTAAAGTAGACAGGTGAATATTTTGTTCAGATGAGTGATGATCTGATTATTTTTAGTATTTTGTTATGAATTATAAGTTATTATAAGGTAATAACTACTATTTTAAGTAAATTTTAGAATTACAAGTTGATATACATTTTGCATATGTAAAAAATGTACAGTCTGTAGACATCACTCACGTAGGTTGTTCATTAACTCACGCGTATGTATGCATTTTTGTGTATACATGCATTTCTTTTTATTATTTCAATAAGTATTTTATTTTTAAGGACACCTTGCAAGACCTTTCTAAATATATTACTTGACATATAGTTTTATAACCCAAGTATTTTTTTTTATAATTTGACAAGTGTTTTTCATAATATATTTTATAATATATATGTATATTTAAACACTTTAAATATTGACAAAATAGAGGTAGGTGGTTTTACATCGTTTTTTTTCTAATCGAAATTAATCTCTAACTATAATAGACAAATATACTTTTTTCTATTTCTAAAAGTCTATAAAAAAAAGACAAATAGATCAGCTTTGCGTTTATGTGGCACTTGCGACTGAAAGAACTCAACATAACTTTGGTTTTGTCGGGGTTTTCAGTGGGAGGCTCCTTAAAAATAAAATTCCCCTAAAGCAACCCCGGCGACTTCATAGCTGCATCCATGTTAGCAAAGACACGTGGAGACAGTTTTTCTGTGTAATTCTTTTTTTTTTTATTATTAACAAGTTAATATAAAATTAATATAACGTTTCAGTCATTTTATTTCAAGATGTAGGCGTAACAAAAACACAACATGAACCCAAATAGAATAATAGTAACAACAATTGAACGATAGATACTGGTTCAAACAAAGTCCAGTCAATTTGGCTAGATACTTTTCTCACTATCCGTCTTCTCGTTACGTTTTTAGTTGACTAATTATTAGTTTGGATTATGTTTACATATTCCCAGTGTTGCGTTGTTCATTTGGTCTTGTATTTAAAGTTTTATGTCTTCAGTTACTAGTTCTTTGTCTGTCTTTTGTTCTTTGTTGTACATTAGTGATGTTTAGTGCCCGAGTCTAGAGAATTGTGAGAGTGTTTTTGCATGTGTTTATGCAAGGGAAATTTAATATAACATTTTTCTCTTTTTTTTTTTTCTTTTGCTAAATCAATGCACTTCTTCGTAACACTTTTGCTTTTCAGTTGATTTATTTCCTTTCAATAAAAGCGACGTCTCGCAAATTTGCCTTTCTTCTCTCAATATGAAATGCTGTACTTGGCAGGTGCGAGAACTAAGCGTGTACTAAAGCTAAGGGTGCTAAAATGTTTTTATTTATTTTTAAATCTTATGCTTAACTTAATTAAGACCAGCTTTCAACTTGACTTTTGAGAATAGATTATTATCTATTAAGATAATGCTAATAAACACCACTAATGTGTGCGTGTGTGTGTTTAGAAAATAAAAGTCAGCTATACAAATTCAAATTTCTATTAATCACATACATATTATACGTGGTATGACATGTAGTGAAATCTGTTTAAAAATGTAATTTCGTCCATAGGTGGGACATACCCATAAACACACAGACGTGCCTGAATACATTCACAATTAATAAAAACGAATTTCTCTCACATTTCTTCCAGATCAAGTTAAACAAAGCCGACATCGACTCCATTAAAACCGGCGGCACGTCTCCAGACGTCACCAACCAGCTCAACCAGCTGAAGACACGAGTGTCTACCGTAGAGACGAAGGTGGAGACCATAGAGCAGGTGAGAGGTGTAAAGAGTACCGGACCGCTTGAGCAAATACTTGAGTAAAAGTAAATACTTGAGTAAAAGTCAAAGTAGTAAAAGGTACTTTCTGTAAAATACTCCATTACAAGTAACAAGTCACCTTCAAAAAGACTTGAGTCAATGTAGCAAAGTGTCTCGTTTTAAAAGAACTTGAGTATTTTAAAATACGGACCAGTATCTTCAGCATCCTGCAGATGGCGATATCGCCTTGTCTGCCTAAGAAATTAACCGCGGTAGAAATTGATCACAATGTAACGAGTAACAATAAGTGTCCATACAAATGTAGTGAAGTGAAAAGTACAGAAATGTAGTGGAGTAGAGAGTAAAAGTTGCTTATTTTTTTGATACTCAGTACAAGTACAACGTAGCAAATTACAGTCCCTACAGGATTTTGCGGGATTTTTTTGTGATTGTTGCGGCCTGAAATGCCAAATGTTGCAGGAGCTTTTTCAAAAAGTTGCGATTTTTTTTTTCAACATATTTTTCTCAACAGATTTGCATTTTCCTTTGATTTGACAAACATGTTCTGAACTTCTTCACGTCAAAAGTGTTCTTTGCAAGCTTACTCCACCAAAGCACAGGAATTCAATAATTCGGGCAAAATTTTGTCTATTTGCCCATCAGAAAGACTCTTTTTCAACCCTGTCACTTCTCGTGTAAAAAATAGTAGCGCGTTTATTTTCATTTCAACATTGCCCAGTCTAAACAAGTATGAGCCAACTGGATGTTCCTGGAGTAAAATAGTAAATGCCGTGAAGCAGTTGCATTATTACATACTTAAGTAAAGTAGCGAAGTCCGTTGACTCAAGTACTCTAGTGGTGATGTTGTGGTTCCTCAGACGCTCCAGCAGAGGAGCTGCAGCAGTAACCCCTGTCAGAACTCTGGGACCTGCTTGACCCTGCTGAACGCCTTCCACTGCCTGTGTCCAGACGCCTGGCAGGTGATGCCCTCACACTCACTCACTCACTCACTCACTCACTCACTCACTCCTGTCTGTCTGGTGCTGATGCTGATGCTGATGGGATTCTCTCTCTCTCTCTCTCTCTCTCTCTCTCTCTCTCTCTCTCTCTCTCTCTCTCTCTCTCTCTCTCTCTCTCTCTCTCTCTCTCTCTCTCTCTCTCTCTCTCTCTCTCTCTCTCTCTCTGTCTCTCCCTCTCTCTCTCTCTCTCTCTCTCTCTCTCTCTCCACTCAGGGTCCCATCTGCGCTGTAGACGTCAACGAGTGTCTGACTTTAGCTGGAAGTCCTCTGGGCTGTCAGAATGGAGCGACATGTTTGAACACACCAGGATCTTACACGTAACTCTCTCTCTCTCTCTTTCTGCAGCTCTCACTTTTTGTCTCTCTTTCTCTCTCTTTCTGTATCTCTCTGTTTTCAGTGTATGACTCTCTCTCGTTCTCTCTTTCTGCATTTCCAACTCTATGCCTCTCATTTTCTCTCTCTCTCTCTCTCTCTCTCTCTCTCTCTCTCTCTCTCTCTCTCTCTCTCTCTCTCTCTCTCTCTCTCTCTCTCTCTCTCTCTCTCTCTCTCTCTCTCTCTCTCTCTCT
>MU204191.1:13005684-13039943 GCA_017309775.1 Paedocypris sp. Pulau Singkep
TCTCTCTCTCTCTCTCTCTCTCTCTCTCTCTCTCTCTCTCTCTCTCTCTCTCTCTCTCTCTCTCGTTCTCTCTATTCCTCTATTGCTCTCTGTTTGTCACTGTCTCTCTCTCTGTCTGCATCTCTATCTCTCTCTTTCCCTCTATCCCTCTCTGTTTGTCTCACTCACTCTCTCTCTTTCTTTCTGCATCTCTCACTCTTTGTCTCTCTCGCTCTCTCTTTCTGCAGCTCTCTCTCTCTTTCTGCATCTTTCACTTTTCATCTCTCTCTCTCTCTTACTCTCTCTCTTTTACTGCATCACTTACTTTTCACCTCTTTCTGCATCTCTCGCTTTTCATCTCTCTCTTTCTCTCTATCAGGTCCTGTCTGTCATTCAGATTTTTTTTTTATTCTGTCTATTTGTTTGCATTCTTGAAATTATGCCAAAAAATTTTCAAATCTTTTTTGTGTTCTTTTGTTTATGCCTTTATTATCTGTTTGTTTTTCACTTTGTTTCTAACTTTGTTACTTTCAATTTATTTAACTTTTTGAGTTTTTTTTTTTTTTTTGGGATACTATAAAGTTTGTGTTGTTTATTCTTTATGCCTGTTTTAATTCGTCAGTCTTTTTTGTTGTGGGAAACTTGAAAAAAAAAAAAACAGAATTATAATAGTACGCAGCAGCTTCCTGTTATTTACTGATCATTTTAACAAACTCCTCCTCAATATGTTAATTTGTGTTGTTTACTGTCACACTGTACTTTACTTTGGCAGCTTTATGGCCTGAAAAGTCATAAAACCACTTGACTTGTGACTGCAGGGTTGTAATTGTGTACGGCATTGTGACATCTCAGTTTGGTTCCAGATGTTCCTGCACTCCGGAATGGTTCGGCTCACACTGCACATCACGTTACGACGACTGCGCAGGCAGCACGCAGGATCTGTGTGTTCATGGCGTCTGCATCGACTCAGACAGAGTTATAGCCAATCAGGTGACAGCTCCTGTCTGATTCTCCACAGTACAGTTCAAAAATTGGATTCATTTTTTAAACTTTGCTTTGTTTTAAACATTCTTTTCTAAAATTGAATAGAATATTTACATTACACATTACATTTACCGTAATCATAAATTAAATCTTTAAACATCCAGTTGAACTGGATTGGACCAATTTTTTTATTAATACGTATAAATGTTAATATCTATTATAATATTACAGCAAATATTCTTTTAAATCAGTATGATTAAATTGAAGGTTTAGATTTTAAGTATAAACTACAGATTTAAAAGTTTGTATATACATACGTACATCTCTAATAGCAGTAAGTTTGTACTATATTAAATAGATTTATTAGTTTATACTGTTGACATAAAATAAATACTGAAATTAAAAATGTTATGTAAGCAGAAATTAAAAAAATGTTATGGAATTAAATTTTTTTGTATTAATATTATTCAGTATTTGTTTAGTGCTTATTAAAATAAAATTACAGAACTTTAAAAGATTCAAGCAATTTCTATTGATTTTATGTGTGTGTGTGTGTGTGTGTGTGTGTGCGCGTGCACGTGTGTGTTTAAATTGCGATTTTGTGTGTAAAATGAATATGTTTCTGTAATTCTTCAAAAGTACTAACGTGAAAGAAGTCAATGAAAAAACATACAAAAAAATCTGTCTATTCTTAAATGCAAATCTTTGAATAAAAACTAATTACATTTATTTATACATTTTCTAAATCATATATTATAAAATGATATGTAGTTAAAAACGTTTGTGTTCGCAGCCCAAGTACCGGTGCATCTGTGCGTCGGGCTGGACGTCTCCTCCCGGAGCATCGGCGTGTACGGCTGATATAGACGAGTGCAGCCTCCCCATCAAACCCTGCTCCTCTAACCCTCCCGTGGAGTGTTTCAACACCCTGGGCTCCTTCTTCTGCGGCTCCTGCCCAGCAGGTCAGGGACGGCCACGCCCGTCTGAGTCACCACACCCGATACAGTGCTACTACCTCGACTTACGAAATTAATCCGTGCCGACGCTTCGTTAGCTGGGAATTTCGTTAGCTGAGCCGCATTTTACATGCAATTTATCGAATCCGTGCCATGACATTTTTTTTTTTTACAAATGATAAACTATTGTTACTAAATGTAATAAAAACATGTTACAAAGTGGTTCTTTATATTGCCCAATGGCGATTGTTTATAAATCTGCTGTTTATAATAATACAGCAGAGAATCTCACATGAGTGATGGCGGCCATCTTGAAATGACGTCACACAGACAAGGAACTAACGTCATCAGAATCTTATTTGCAAGTTTTATGTGGGCATAATTTGTTCTGTGTTAGTGACTTTCTTAGACTTTTGCTCTAGCAGCTCCTGCGCGACTCTATTTATACCAGTGCCAGACGCGCAGAAGCCATTCTAGGAGAATACCTGCTCATTTTATATTTCGGAAGCAATAGACTTGAAACTAACCAGTGGATTTGTTGCTTTGTTTTTGTTTATTTGATGTGCGTGAGGGTTAAACAGCAGTTTTTTACACTTCTAATTTCTCATTAATGCCTGCTCGCGTAAGACCAAGTCGCTCGTTTCATATAGCAAATTTTTTTCCGCAACTCGGGACGAAATGCGTTTGGTTACTCGGGTTTTTGGTTAGTAAGGACATTGGTAAGTCGGGGTGCCACTGTGAATCACTAACGGAGGGTGATGCTTCAGGGTGGCAGGGTAACGGCTACAGCTGCGTGGACGTCAACGAGTGTGCCACCAATAACGGAGGATGCTGCACGTCTCCTGTGGTGCCGTGTCTCAACACCATGGGCTCCTTCCACTGCGGACAGTGTCCTCCAGGTCTGACCTCCTCTTCTCCTCAGCTCAGAAGAGTAATATCACCTTCAGCTATATGTGGATACTTCTCTTCTCCTCATGGAGCTTTTTATTTATAGTTCTATTGATGACGTAGATTTTCCATCTATCCATTCCATCTATTTTTATCTATCTATCTATCTATCTATCTATCTATCTATCTATCTATCTATCTATCTATCTATCTATCTATCTATCTATCTATCTATCTATCATTTGTCTAATATCTGTCTGTCTGTCTATCTATCAAATCTATCTATCTGTCTGTCTGCATCTATCTCTTATTCTCTGCTTTTTCTTACCCCCCCCTCTCTCTTCCACTATCCTTCTCTCTAATTTTCTCCTTTTCTCCCGCTTTTTCTTACCTTCACATGCTCACTCTCTCTTTAAATGTATCACACTTTTAAGTGAAAGTACAAAAGTACAAGTACATCAGATGGTCGAGCGATCTTTAAAAAGATACAACATGTATTCACAGTAAACGTGCACAAAATATATCAATTATAGACAAATATCATGTACACTCACAAATAAGTAGCATTCACTGTACTTTCACATCTTCTTCATCTTTTATCTTTTAAAAAATAACAATCTTTTATCATTTTTTCAAAAATATCATCATCATCAGCATCATCTTTTTAAAAAAAAAAAAAATAGTATTTTTTTCGTCGTTGTTTTACGAAAATACTAGATTGTGGTATGTTCCGTGATTGATTGTGAGCTGTGAAGCTGAGTCATGTGATCTGAGGAGAGCAGATGCTCGTCTGAGCTGAGCTTTTATTTATTCCCTGTGGGAGCGACGGGAATAGAAAGCGGGAGGTGGGGAGACACATTAGCCGCTTCTGTCTGTGTGTATCAGACTTGTAGGTTACACACACACTACACGGGGGAAGTATTGAATGAAGCAGCAGTTGTAAGTGGACACGACTCGTCTCTTACAGGATATGAGGGAGACGGGAGGAGCTGCACTCAGGCTGACGTCTGCTCCAGCAACAATGGAGGATGTTACCCACTGGCTACATGTCTCTCTACACCAGGTGCACAAACACTCACTCACTCTCTGTAATTCACTCACTCATGCAGTCACTTACTCTATCTAATTCACTCACTCATTCACTCTAACTCACTCGCTCACTCTTTAACTCTAACTCACTCGCTCACTCTTTAACTCCCTCACTCACTTTTTCTAATTCACTCACTCATGCAGTCACTCACTTTCTCTAATTTACTCATTCATTCACTCTAAATCACTCACTCACTCTTTAACTCCCTCACTAACTTTTTCTAATTCACTCACTCATGCAGTCACTCACTTTCTCTAATTTACTCACTCATTCACTCTAACTCACTCACTCACTCTTTAACTCCCTCACTCACCCACTCACTCACTCACTTTCTCTAATTAATTCGCTCATTCTCTCTAACTCACTCACTGATTCTCTCACTCTGTCAAACTCACTCACTCTCTAAATCACCCACCCACTCACTCACTCACTCACTGATTTTCTCACTCTGTCAAACTCACTCACTCACTCTCTAAATCACCCACTCACTCACTCACTCACTCACTCACTTTCTCTAATTAATTCGCTCATTCTCTTTAACTCACTCACTGATTCACTCACTCTGTCTGTCAAACTCACTCACTCTCTAAATCACTCACTCAATCTAATTCACCCACTCACCCTGTCACTCTAACTCACCCACTGAATCTCTCTGATTCACTCACCACTAACTCACTCACTCTCTCTAATTCACTCATTCACTCTCTCTAACTCACTCACACACTCCATCGCTCGCTCACTCACTCACTCACTCACTCACTCACTCACTCTCACTCACAATTTTTTTCTATAATGTGTATAGTGTATATGTGTATATGTGTAATAATGTTTATAGTCTATGTCTGTCTGTCCGTCCATACATTGTATATTTATTACTTTATAGCAAAAACCACATTTTAGCATTTTTGTAGGAATCATTATCCCATCATGCACCTGTCCACCTGGTTATGTTGGTAACGGCTATGGACCATCGGGCTGTACTCAGATGAGTGACATCTGTGGCACTAGTAAACCATGTGTAAATGGCCAATGTGAGGTAAGAGTCAAAGCACACACACACACACACACACACACACACACACACACACACACACACACACACACACACACATTAAAAAATGCTGAGAAAACATTTTAAAAAGTTTGTTTTATGAGAACACCAAAATGTCCTCCTATAACAGAGGGTCCTCGTTTCTCAAGGAAAAGTCTTTAAAATTGTCCCTCTATGCCAAAAAACAAACACACACACACACACACACACACACACACACACACACAGAATCTTCTTGTGTTTTTTGTCAACTTACACAGAATACAGCCACAGGATACATCTGCCACTGCCACCCGGGTTGGACCGGTCAGAACTGCGATCAGAACGTGGACGAGTGTTCTAGTAACCCCTGTCAGAATGGCGGGACCTGCATTGACGGCATCAATGGATTTACCTGTAACTGCACTTCCCATTGGACAGGCCTCCAGTGCCAAACCCCTCAACAAGGTGTGGAACCAGTAGACATACTATTGTGTTCAATGTCTGGTCAGTGTCAAGTCTCTTTCAAAATTCAAATTCAAATTTTTTTTGGTCCCTTACAAATTAAACGTGGGACAACATGTAGTGAAATGTGTTTTTGATCGTTCCAGCATTAAACATGTGGATTGGGGGAGATGCAACAAAATGTGCAATGAAAAATAAGAAAAAAAAAAAAGAAAAAAAAAACAAGATTAAATATTAAGATTAAAAGATAAAATGTTATTCCCGATGTGCAAAGGGAAAGATAAACAATCGAAATACCGGAAAAACAAGACATCGATATGAAATATGAATGAAAATACAAATACAACATTTCCAAGATAAAAAATACAGTTGAATAACGTAGAAGTGAGTAAAATACAAAAATGTTACTCTAGAAAGGTTTGCTATGCTGATGGACAGGTTGAGTGAGGAGGTCAGACTGGACAATGATGTTTGCAGATGACAGTGATTTGCAGGTGGAGGAAGAGCTCGAGAGGTGGAGGTTTGCTCTGGAAAGAAGAGGCATGAAAGTTGTGAAGTTGTGCATGTGTCTAAATGAGAAGAAGCAAAGTGGAGGAGTGAAGTTCCAGGGGGTGGAGGTGAAGAAGGTGCAGAAGTTCAAGTATTTGGGATCAATATCTCAGTGTGATGGAGAGTGTGGAAAACCGAGACAGTTATAACTGTGAAAAGCACCTTATAAATGCTCAGAACTTGAAATTTGAACTTGAAAAGAGGTGAAGAGGCGAGTGCAGGTAGGATGGAGCGGGTGGAGGAAAGTGTTGAGTGTCAGCAAGACGAGAGCTTAAAGGTTTTGAGTGTCTAAAAATAAATACCAAAAAACAAGTTAAGAGCGTTCATTTCCCACAATGCCTTTAGATAGCCACGGCAGTTGTACTGTATGTTGTTTTACTTTATTCGTTTGTACAGTTTGATCCTTCATTAATGAAGTTATGTGGGTTTTCATAAGCTGACAAAGTTGAGAAGGATTTATGTCGGAGCCACAAGCAAACACAGGTTTTCTACGCAACTGCAATTGTCACTTGCATAGATTATAATAAATAATGAGCTTTTTAACATTAAGGAGTAGTTACATTTATTTTACTTTACTTTTGATTACATTTAGTTACATTTATAAATTGCATCTGGCCCTTTGCGGACAGACATTATGCTGATTTGACACACCTGGCTTAGAGCCAGTGGCAGTGAGAACGAGACCAGAGACTGAGATGGAGGCAGCAGAGATGAAGATGTTGAGATTCTCCTTAGGAGTGACGAGCACAGAGGAACAGCTCATAGCCCCTGTCTTAGCAACAAAGTCAGAGAGGCCAGACTGAGATGGTTCGGACATGTGCAGAAGAGGGATAGTGAATATATTGGTAGAAGGATGTTGGAGATGGAGCTGCCAGGGAAGAGGGCAAGAGGACGACCAAGGTGGAGATATATGGATGTTGTAAGAGAGGACTTGAGGTTGGCTGGGGTCAGAGTAGAAGATACTCAGGATAGAATGAGGTGCTGTGGCAACCCTCATAATGGAAATACCTAGAGAGAAGGAGGACCAGAATGAGACCCCTGAAGATGAAGACATGATGGAGAGGCTTTGATCTTTTGTGCTGCAGAGTGTGGAGGGGTCCTGGAAGGTCCAGATGGAAGTTTTAGCCACCCCAATAATCCTGGATCCGGAGAATATGATCATCTGGTCAGCTGTGCTTGGGTCATCAGGACTGACCCTAGCCAGGTGAATCATGCCAACACATGGCTAGATAATCTCAGACGAGATGTTTTGATTCAAACTGAATCTCATTTCAGATCCTGAGGGTCACCTTCCCCTTTTTCGACATCGAGGACAGCGCTTCCTGCAGCTTTGACTTCCTTCAGGTCCAGGATGGGGAAAGTCCTTCATCTCACGTGATCGGGAAATACTGCGGCTCCACGGCACCCGCTGAACTCTTCAGTTCCCATAATTCCCTGTATTTCTGGTTCCGCTCAGATCATTCTGTCAGTGGTCGCGGCTTCACGGTGACCTGGCATTCCCAACCACCTGGTAAAATCTGTCCAAAAACTGTATCTACACAAATATAAGCATCTGTTTTTTTTTTTTAATCTTAGTTATAATTTAACCCAATTTTAGTGGCTCAAAAACTTGAGGGCTGCTTATAATCGCATATTTTAATTATGTACGTGAATTTAAGCGCTCATGTTTATAGTGGTTCCGGAGGCAGACGTGCATATAAGCTTTTATTAGCTCAATAACAGAAATAAAGAAACATTAGACACGCTGTGACACTTAACAGTGACAAAATGACACTGGAAAAAGTATGATTAAACTAAACACAGTCATTAATATTCAAACGGACTGACCATATTGCATCTGATAGATCCAAGGTGGATCTGCGCTAACGGCTAACAGCTAGCAAGTCAAAAAACTAGTCCAAAAGCATGTAAAAGTTTACGTCTAACACAAACCGAGCTCAGTCAGCTTTAGTCTGGTGTGCAAAGGCTCATGGGAGCCTAAAGCCTCACTGAGTGAGCAGTGAAGGATTATGGGAGGTGTAGTTCAGATCGCTAGAATAGAGGATTTTTTATCATTTTTAAGTGAAACAAAATTGACGTGATACGAGTCACAAATTTGGTGTGTTATGAAAAATAACGAAACATTTGTTTTTTAAAGACAAAATTAACGCAATTTAGACAGAAATAATTTTTTTCTTTGTGCCTGTAAAATCACGAGGGTTCTTATATTTGTGTAAATACGGTAATAAAAATCTCATCTTGTGTTCTTTGACTATCATGGCTTTCTGTCTAATGTCTAATCCTCATTTTTCAAGCTGTTTTGGATTAAAGCATCTGCCAAATGTCTGTAAAGTAAAGGAAATAATGTTCTACAGGATACCACTTCATTTTCCATAATTAAATGCTCGTCTTCACATTTCAATATTTTTCAGTGTGTGGTGGGCAACTGAACAACACTTACGGCGATATAAAATCACCTGGTTACCCCGGTAACTATCCACCCAACCGAGACTGTTACTGGACAGTCAATGTGAAGCCTGGTCTGCTCATCACATTTGCCTTCGGGACCCTCAGCCTGGAGCATCATGCAGATTGTAATTTTGACTTCTTGGAGGTACTTAAAGCCTCTTTTTTAAATACTTTTGGGTTTTTTGGGTTTGCTATATAATCAAACAGTTTGATCCCCAAATTTATCGTAGAAGTTGCTATAGATATACAGGTATGTGGAATCAGATCAGTGCCAAAAATTTCAAAAACATACATTTGGAAGAAACGAATGATAATGCTTCATATTTACGTTTATTTTTTACATTTTTCCCTTGCAATCTTCACATTTTCGTTTGAAACTTTTTTTTTCTCTTCAGATTTTTTCGTTCATTTCATTTTATTTCTCCGTTTGGACTTCTGGCACGAGCTTCACGTGGGGGCGGCCCTTACTCTGATTGGCTGGTGAGAATGTGATTGGTATCAGGAAGTGGGAGGAGTTTACCAACATGTTATATAATTGATCAATATTGTGCAAAAATAACACTTTAATCAGTTTGCGTACTAATATTAAAAAAGCGGTGAATGACACGATGTACGCTCGCTGAACTCCTCCCACACTTCCTGGTCAAGGAGCTGCCAATCACATTCTCACCAGCCAATCAGAGTAAGGGAATAATGAGGATTGTGCCTGAAGTCCAAGTAAAACAAAAAAATCTGAATCAGAAAATAAAAAATTCAAACGAACACATGAAGAATGCAAGCGAAAAATAAAAAAAACAAATGTAAATTGTGAAGTATTTTTGTTTGTTTCTCAGAAATTTATGTTTGATATTTTCGGCCCTAATCTGTATACATACAGCTACTATGTACCTATATTTTTCCAGAACCTATATTTTTTTGCAACTAATAAGTTACTCGCTAAGTTATTTATTTTTATTTATTTTTTTTATATTTGTGTTACATTCCTCTTGTGTGCCTTTTGTATAAACTTTTGGTTACTGATCGATTTATTTTTTTTTAATGTTCAATATGGCGTCATATTGTTATAGTAATATATCGATGCTTGATGGATTGTTGGAGAATTACAGATATTTGCGGTGTAATACCTAACACAGAGAAGAAGAGTGAGTTATGGCAAGCCAAATTGACATTTAAACCACTGCAACAAATCTATTATAAAGTAGTTCTGATTAGGCATTAGACACTATTACAAGTTTAAAACAGCTGTCCATTACTGAAATGTGGCATACACGCAGAAAACGTGGCAAAAAAACATGTTATGAATTATTAATGTTTTAATGTTAATTTGGCTTGCCAATTGCCTCGCTATTGATCTGAGACTCCAAGCGGCAATACTGTAAAATCATTTAAAGCAAACTAAATTTTGAGGCTCATTCCAAGTGAAATAAACCAAAAAAAAAAAAAAAAAAAAACCAAAGAACTTCACCCTCGAGATATTGTTGTCAGCAGGGTGTGACTCGCCGGCGGGTCGAGGCGGGATGTAACTAATTTATTCGCATGTTTGTGCTAATTATGCTAATTAATGCATTCCATTCTGTACCTTGTTTGAAAGCTTTGACCCTTGAGATTAAGACCCAATAAACATTTTTAGGAATTAACAGGAATCACAGCAACTGTAAAACCACCGTTATCTCGGCTTTTTTGGTGCTTAGTGACACGGAAGTTACCACGGTAACTTTACCACAAAAATTCCTTGCACAGCACATTGTTGAATCCTGATTTTTTTTGGACAACATTTGACTGTTTTCAGCGAAACAAGTCAAAAAAAAACAAACATCCCAAATCATCAAAAATATTGAGAAATGTTTAAGCGGAAATGTTTCTAAAGTTTTTGTAGCTGAAGAACAGATTATTAAGAAGATTATTTATTGATTCTTTAAAAGCTAGACGCTTTCTAATGTCACTAAGCCCAGTAAAGTGTAGCTTTATTAATTTATTTATCTATCATTATTTATTGTAAATATATTGTTTAATGTATGTATTATTATTTTTATTATTATTCTTATTGTTTTTTTTTTTTTTTACCATTTTTACCACTTTCTTTTACCATAAATCGTTTTGGTAATTTTTATCATTTTTTTTTTTTTATCAAACAATGTAATTAATCCATAGTCTTAAAAGGGTTAAAGTTGTTTTGCAAGCTGCGTGAAGCATTGGTTGACACAAGGCAATATCTTACGGTATTATCACGGTATTATCACAGTTATGCATTAAACAGAGTTGAGACTGACTTCGATAATGATGAGTAGATCTATAAAACTCAGCGAAAGTGAATAATTGAACAGATTAGTAGAAGATTGAGATGAAAAACTGTTTCCTTCTGCCCCTTATAATCCAGTGTCTTACTGTATGTGTGAAACAAGACTTAGACATAGACGTGAGAAGATTATTGATGGTCCAAAAAAGACGACAAATGACTTGGAGAAGAAAAAAAACTGTTAGGGTCAGGCCTGAATGGTTCTATCTTCTCTCTATCAGCACATTTCACTCTCTTTTTTCCATAGATTCGTGATGGATTGCTCCCGGACGATCCCGTTCTGGGAAAATACTGTAGCACGATGTCTCCACCACCCCTGCTGACCACCGGCCCCACCGCGTGGATCCACTTTCACTCCGATTTCGGTACCAGTGACCGTGGATTTCACATCACGTACATCACCTCGCCATGTAAGTGGCTCACACACATGACCGTCACATGATTTCATGGTTATTGCTTTCCTGACGTGCTTGTGGAGATGCCAGTAGCTCTATGATTTCTTAATGGTCCGTCCGGAGAACACGTTCCTTTAATGGCCTTCACATCTCATCACCTTCACCCATAAAACACCTTTTATGAGGCAAAAAGCTATTAAAACGCAAGAGTCACATTGAAGATCTTGCTGAATCAGCAATAACAAACTGTTGACTGGGATCGTGAGTGTATGTTGTCCTGCCGTTTGTTGACTTCCTGAGAATATCTAGACTAGATGTGTAAAGAGTACCTGAAATCCTACTTGAGTAGAAGTACGAAAGTACCGTACTGTAAAAATTACTCCATTACAAGTTACCAATATCAAGACTTGGGTAAAAGTCATACAGTATCCAATTTTTAAATTTCAAGTTAATTCATATTGTGTTTTTCTATACGTATTCCGTTTTTCTCGGAATTAGGAAAAAAGAGTCTTTTAAAAAGAAAAAATTATTTTATAATTTTTAAAAAGTATTTTACTCGAACTGACATTAGGCTCAAACGCCAAAAAATGTGAAAAACAAGAAACTCTTTATTTATGAGCATTTATTTCCAAGCAGAAAGGACATTTAACATCTCAATGTTTCAAATGGCAGAACAAAATGGAGAGAAAAAGAACAAAAAGTCAGTTTCAGACAAACTGGTGATTTAGCTGTATCTATACTAAAAATACTAAAGTTCATTTACTCAAGTACTTTACACCACTTTTTGAGCGCTTAGTAACATGGAACGTCCCTGAATCCTGAGTTTTAAGTGTTTTTGCACCAAATATTTTGACAGTTTTCAGTAAAACAAGTTAGTTTAAATAGTACTAAGTTTAAATAGTAAGTACAAAAAAGTTTAGGCGGAAATGGAAGGCTTGAAGGTTTGTGTCTGTGTAGTTGTAATACAGTAAGAGATAAGCACATTGTTTTTTTTTTATTCTTGTCTTCTATCTTTAAAATTCTATTCTTCCATTCTCTGAAAGCAAGGAGTTGCCTTTCTAATGGCACCGAGCCCAACCATGTAGTTTTATTTAATTTATTTACATATTTCTTATCAATCAATGTGAGAAATTGCATATTCCTCAAAGGGTTAAAGTTATCTTGCGAGCCGCGTGAAGCATCGCCGCACGTAACTATAAGTAGTGGAGTACAGACACTCAATCATATAATGTAGTCAAGTAAAGAGTAAAAGTTGGCTTCCATTTTTGATACTCAGCTCAAGTACAAAGTAGCCACAAAACCCACATAGGTCCATATACTCAAGTACTTTACTCCACTCCAGCTGACCCGGGCTGCGGAGGGGTCTTCACTGAGACCAAGGGCATCATCATCTCCCCCAACTGGCCCAACAACTACGACCACAACAAGCAGTGTGTTTACATCATCCGGATGCCCCGCAGTGAACTAGTGGCCCTCAACTTCACCCACATAGACCTGGAGACTCACAGTGACTGTCATTTGGACTTTGTGGAGGTTTGTGAGGAAGATCGGCTCTTACTAAGCTCTTACTAAGGAGATGCTTCCAGGTTCGAGATGGAACGGGCGAGACTGACCCTCTGATCGGGAAATACTGCGGGAACGTTCTACCAGCGCCTGTCGTGTCCAGCACTAATGGACTCTGGGTTCGGTTCAAGTCGGATCGAGCTGTTTCACATGCCGGGTTCAGGGCAGTGTATGAAGTCGGTGAGATTTGGTTCGAAACACTCTGTAGATTTGATTTTCAATTTTGTAAAATGGAAGCGCTTCTTGTAGGTAAAGCAATGAGATTTACACACTTGTTTTTTCTTACGAAACAAACATTTAAATCATAATTTTATTTGAGTATGACATATGGTATATATCATTATACCGTATATACTTTAGTATTTTATATATTCATTTTTAGATCATTATCTTTCTGCACTTGTCTATGGCACTTTTTGTGATTTTTTTTTTTTTTTATTATTCATCGTCTTTTGATTTTTCTTTTACTTTTTTCCTTTATTTTCTTCTTTGTCATAATTGTTTTTTTTCTCTTTCTTGTTTTTTCTCATCTTTTGTTGTCTCATCTTTGTTGTTTTCCTCTCCTTCCTTTCTGTTTTCATCTTCTCTTTATTCTTTTCCCTCCTCTTTTTCCTTCTCTTCTTCTTTTGCTTCTTTGCTTTCTCTTTCTTTTTCTTCCATTTTCTCTTCTTGTCGTCTTCCTTCTTCCTCCTTCTCTTTCTTCTTCTTTTTTTCACCTTCTCTTTCTTTTTTTTCTCTTCCATCATATTTATTGTCACACACCTGGACACATTCTTACAAACATCATTATTTAATCCATAATCTCATCAAAGTTTTTTTTTAAGACTTCTCTATTTATTGTCACACACCAGGACAAATTCTATCATTATTTAAAACATTATCTCATGAAGGTCTCTTGTAATGAACAATCAGCAGAATTTGCAGACAGAGTTCTACAAAGAGTAAAGAATTGCAGACACACAACAGTGCTTCCCATAGTACAGTATACACAACTACACTGAAGTAATTAATGATGGATTATAGTTCGAAAGTCACGTGTCTTCTCCATATTTATCACATCTGAGTTTGATAAATCTCCTCGAATGTATCAAACGAATCCTCAATTTGATCAAACGTCTCTATCTCCAGCGTGTGGAGGAACCCTGTCTGGAGCCGGTCAGATCCGCAGTCCCCTCCATCCGGACCCCTACCCTCACAACAAGGTGTGCGAGTGGGTCATCCACCAGCCTGAAGGATACGTGGTCATTCTCAACTTCCTGTCTTTTGATGTGGAAGGAAGTGACATGTGTGCTGATGATCACGTGGAGGTACAGCAGTAGCATCATCACACGTCTAGATCTTCTAGTTCTACACGCTTGTTAGGTCTGAGACTTGATGCGCGTTCCCTCAGGTTAGGGATGGTCCTAGCTCAAGCTCTCGGCTGATTGGCCGATACTGTGGTAGTGATGTTCCCCCGATGCTGGAGTCTACCCAGAGGTCCTTGTTTATCCAGTTCAAGACGGATTCTGCTCTCTCCAATCACGGTTTCTCCGCAGAGTTTGGATCTGGGGATCAAGGTAATCTACACTATGAGTTTCTGCTCCAGATTGTAAAAGTAAGGATATTTTGTTGCAGAAAATTGATACAGCTTGGGAAGATGACATATAGAAAATAAAAGAATACAATACTTACACGAATATAAGTACGTTTTTTTTTCTCTTTAATTAGTACTCTAATTAGTTCATTAATGTTTGAAAAAAGAGACCATATTGCATCTGGTAGATCCGCGCTAACAGCTAAAGGCTAGTCCATAGAAACGAGTCTATAGAAAGCAAAAGCTTTGGTGCAAAATGAAAACCGTTCAAAACTTAACACGGTCAAATTGCTCGTTGAACAGAAAATCATGACTGTTCTAATATTTAGGTCTAACAAAAACTGAGGAACATGGGAACCTAAAGCCTCACTGAGTGAGCAGTGAAGGGTTATGGGAGGTGTAGTTCAGATCGCTAGAATAGAGGATTTTTTAAATTATTTTTAAGTAAAACGTCACTGAAGTGATGCGAGTCACAAGTTAAATAAAGAAAAAATAGAATTTAAAAAAGATAATTAACACATTCTAGAAGTGTAAAAAATAATATATTTGTACACACCGTATATATTTTTTAGAATATTTATTTTGTGCATCAAAATCAGGACGGTGTTTATATTTGTATTGACGTACATACGGTAACTGAAGTCACAATCAAATACGTACATTAAATGTGGATTTTTTTCCAACTCGGAAAAATAAAAAGGAATCAAGTTACTCTTAATAAATATTGGGAAAAATCACTTGTTAACATTTTAATTGTCACAAGCAGAAATCCAGTAGTTTTTTTTTGGGGCTTCCTTCTTACTATAATTTCCCGAATTGAAACGGATCTATTTAACCTCTAGTTAGAGAAAACATCACACAGGGCTAAATCACAAAGAGAAATACAATTTAACAAATAAAAAAAAATGTCTTCAACAGAATGTGGCCAGACTCTCACAGAACCTTCCGGCTCGATCACCAGTCCTGGCCATCCCACCGAATACCCCCATGGAGCCAACTGCACCTGGTACATTTCTGTCCAACCTGGCAACCTCATCCGACTGTCATTCATCACCTTTAACATGGAGTTCCACACCGACTGTTTATTCGACTACGTGGAGGTCTTTGACAACGGCACGGCACAGACTGGCACTCATCTGGGCAGGTACCAATCAATCACACTCCCTTTACTCTGAACTAGAGTAAACTTGTGGTTATCTTCCCCGTGGTGGGATAGAATTGTAGAATAAATGCATATTTGTTTGAAAGGCAAATTCAGCTTAATTGCATGAGTTGGTTTTCCTGTGGTTAGGTTCTGCGGGCGATCTATTCCTCCATCACTAACCAGCGCTGGCAGTCACATGACCGTGCTGATGGTCTCGGACAGCGTCGTGTCGGCTGAAGGCTTTTCTGCGGAATACGTCTCAATCAACGCCAGCACAGGTCTGTAATACTAGTCTGTAACTCCGAAGTAAAACAGGGGTGATTAATATGTGGCTCGACATCAAATTCTTGACCCCAATGACCAATCGGGGTAGATCGCGAGGCACAACACAGAACACAATATTGCATGGACGCATAAGCAATTTCTCAATCCGTGGAAGACTTTAACAATCCGCAAGTGAACAAGTCCATGACAAAACTGCCGAAGCATTTCACGGATTATCTTCACGATACACCAGTGGGAGGCGCCGTGGTTGTTAAATTCCAATTTTTAAAGCTCAAAAACGTGGGCGGTGCTTATATTCGCTTATTTCAAAAATTCACGTAAAGCATCCCGTTTTACAAATGTCAAGCCGAATATAACAATTTTTAAAATTGTAAAGCTCAAAAACGTGGGGGGTGCTTATATTCGCTTATTTAAATAATTCACGTACGCATCCCATTCTTCCAAATGTCAAGTCGATTGTACGCAATTTGTACATTTTAAAGCTCAAAAATTGGCGAGTGCTTATATTCACTCATTTCAAAAATTCATGTAAAGCATCCCGTTTTCCAGATGTTGAGTCGAATATAAGCAATTTCTAAAATTTTAAAGCTCAAAAACGTGAAGGGTGCTTATATTCGCTTATTTAAAAAATTCACGTAACGCATCTCTTTTTCCAAATGTCAAGTCAAGATTCAAAAAAATGAAAGTTCTTTGCCTTTAGAAGATGGTCAGATGTTCGTGAACCTGATTTGCGAGAGCAAAGATTATAGCGCCTCCCACTGCCGTATCGTGAACTTTTTTCCGTAAAATGTTTAATTTCAAACGGCATCAATATATTTTACAGATACTGAATACAAAAATAGTTTTCATATACATTACTACAAATATGGTACATTCGTAAGGAGGTCATTCTGTTCTACAAATAAAGGCCACCTTAAAAAGAAGTCCTTGAAATTGCCGAAACTTTGCTCAAGTCTTTGCTCAAAACTGACATGTCTTCAATTTTTAATCGTAGAATGCAGTGAGATCTTTACAGCGCCTACTGGAGAATTCAGCTCGCCTAACTACCCGGACAATTACCCCAACAGTCGGGAGTGTATCTACAGAATAATAGTGGAGGCCAACATGCAGATCATGCTGAACTTCACGGACTTTGAGCTGGAGGGCTTAACCTGCAATTTCGACTACGTGGAGATCAGGTGAGAGGACTTCCGATTGTGGTGTGGTGGACGAGGAGCATCTTCAGAACACATGTCGGTTCGTTTACAGAGATGGAGGTTATGAAACGTCCCCCCTGATTGGTCGATATTGCGGAACCAACACACCTCCCATCATTCGATCTCACAGCAACAGGCTGTGGATGAAGTTGAGATCAGACGACACAGTCCCCAAAAGGGGCTTCAAGGCACACTGGGATGGGACACAGACAGGTAAACGATTCCCTTCAAGATTGGAGATGTTTGAAAGCAGCTGATGCTGTTTTTGGAAAAAGTGCACTTTAGTACAGCCTTGATGTTGAGGAAATACAAAGCAGATTCTCTGATCGTAGATGTTGTGAACCAGAGATGCTGTAATAGAAAGTCGAGGATCATTTACATACTAGTCCCAACAATTGAACTTAAAGCTTGAAGAACTTAATTCTAACAGCAACTGGTAGTCAGTGTAAGGAGATAAACAGCGTCTTTTTTGGTTGATTAAAAACGTCCGGACCAGGAATTTTCTTCTCTTTTGCACCTCTTGAATATGGTGCACCTCAAGGCTCAGTATTGGGGTCTATTTTATTTTCTCTCTTAATACACACACAAAAATACAGAGTGCTGGAATGCGCCGGCATGAAAATGTCGTCCTGAGTTCCGAAACATTTTCGTTATAGGATAAAAGTGCTTCTTTTTCCTACCGCTAGCATGCATGGAGATGGGAGTCCAGACGTGTGTAAAACAGTCTTTACACGTCAAATAAACGGAAAAAAAAACCCCCAACAAAAACACTAGTTAGTTTTAGAGATCTTGCATGCAAAATATAAAATAAGCTTGTATTTTATCCAGAATGGCCATGTTTTTTTTTTTTCTCCCGTAGAACTAAACAACTGCTATGTAACATGTGTATTACATATATTATCAATATTTTGTCATTTGAACAAAACTTTTTGTCTGAATTTGCTTAAAAATTAAGTAAAAAAAATGCGAACAAAAGTTTTGTCCAATGAAACAGCTTTAAACTCCGCTTTAAACTTAAACTTTTAAACTTTAAACTAGCATTAAACAGGCCTTTAGAGATGTGGGGCTCAGACATAGGTCCCCAAAAGTGACCATAGGGCCCCACATTAGTAGAAAAAGTAGTATTTGCGGACAAACTGTATTATAAGTGACTACACATCGTTTGCCGGCATATTAATACAAGAACAACCACCGTGAATAAGATGCTCTTCTCACAGGTTGTGGTGGAACGCTGACCACAAGCCTCGGAAGTTTCACGTCTCCCAACTATCCCATGCCTTATCACCCCAACTCGGAGTGTTACTGGCACATCAGGACCAACGCTGGAAGCCGAGTGGAGCTGAGCTTTGGAGCTTTTCACCTGGAGGACGATTCTAACTGCTTCCATGACTTCCTGGAGGTTAGATGAAGACGTCCTGAACGTGTTTCGCACTGACCTGATGTCCAAAAACGCCTTTTTGTAGGTGTTTGATGGGAATAGCACCAATGATCTGAAGCTGGCCAAGCTGTGTGGGAACCAGATTCCATCTCCCGTCAACTCTTCTCGAGAGAACATGTATGTCAAACTGCGGACGGACCCCATCATCCACACCGGGGGCTTTCTGGCTAACTACCACAGCAGTGAGTAGCACTTAATACTGTAGTAATAACACCCTGTTAATACACTAGTGCTGCACGCAAGCAACGTGTTACTTTGTTAGCTGTGTTTATTATTCTTTTAGCATTCTTATAGACTGTAACTTGTACGTCAATCTAATGAGACATTTTTTCAAGACTTTTTGTGCAGATGAAACACAATTTTACACTTCTGAAGCAATTCTAATGGCACTAAATATAATTTTAAACTCAAAGAACGGTAGTTAAAAATCAAAGAGTGAATCACGGATTATCGGCAATTCTGGAATATGAACATGAAAGACACAAAACCAGAGAACAATATAAAAGTAAACTTCTAAACAGAAGGAGGTAAAACACATACAGTCCACACATATAGTACGCACGCTCCTATCTGAAATAATTGTTTTTTTTTTTTTTATCTTTGTCTGTCGTACAATTTATAGTACATGCATATGTACGTATATATATATATAGTGTCACATCAAAATTCACGTGCTAACATAGATGCCACTATGAAACCTCCAGTGTGATTTCGGGGAAAATATACGCATGTTAACCTCAGATTCTAACAAAACATACAATGGAAACCTCGACTAGATCAATGTTTTGCTGAGTTCTTTTAGTCTCCAGTACTTAAACGCAAAGAATCCCTTAGTTATTGTGGAAAATGTCTATTAGCAATGAGAGACTAATCTAAACTCTAATCAAGTTAAAATCGTGAAGATAAAATCATACGATCTAGATTAAATATAAAATATATTAATCCATACAGTATACGTGTGTGTATGTATTTACACTTTGAAGTGATACGAGTCACAAGTTTGATTTGTTAATTAAAGAAAAAAATGTATTTTATACAGAAAAGTAAGGTACTTTAGCCAGAAATTTTAAATGTTTTTGCCTGAAAAATCCTGGGAGTGCTTATACGCGTGAAAATTGTGAGAAATTGCCGCAAGAAAAAAAAATCACACGCTTACAAAGATGCATCTATGAAACTTCCAGTGTGATTTCGGGGAAAATATACGTATGTTATCCTCCGATTCTAACAATTTATTTTTTAACAAAACTTAAAATGGAAACCTCGTAGAGATCAAAGTTTTGTTGAGTTCTTTTAGTCTCCAGTACTTAAACGCAAAGAATCCCTTAGCTATTGTGGAAAATGTCTATTAGCATTGAGAGACTAATCTAGATAATATTATTAATCTAGATTAAATTAAAATCTATTAATCCATACACTATACGTGTTTGTGTGTGTGTGTGTGTGTGTGTGTGTGTGTGTGTGTGTGTGTGTGTGTGTGTGTGTGTGTAAATGTAGTGGCAAACCACCTCAATCTTTCAAACAAAGTACCAAAGTTACATCTCAATCTATTAATGTATTACGGTAAAAACTACATTAAACCAATGTCTATGTTCAGAAGATTTAATGAGTAAAATGTTTTAGATCTTTCAGGCTTCTGTGTCAGAAGGTGAAGTTCATCCAGAGGACACGGGCTTGTTGTGCCTATTTGCATTTAATTAGTTTTTAAAAGGAGTGAATTATGGCTTTTTTCGACCAAAGAGCGACATTATCTGTCTTCTAAGCTTTTATTTCACCTTCAGTGGTCACATGCCTCAGTGTTTCCCAGACTCTAAAAGTTTATTGCAAGGTCAAGACGAACTCTGCTAACATATAAAGTACGCATAAACAGTGCTGTCAAAAGTTAAAGTTACTTAAGTAGAAGTATAATTACTAGAGTTAAAAAATACTTCTGTGTAAAAGTAAAAGTAACAGCCCAGTCTTTTTACTGAAGTAGCTTTACTAGTACTGATAAAACTACTTGAAATATAAAAGTAAAAGTAATGCAAGGATAAAATGCCATTATCATAATAAATCATAATAAATGTTATATTATGATGTTGCTGCATATAATTACATTGGAAATTAATGCATTTTATGAAAAAATGCTCTGTTTTACACATTAAAGAATAGAATAGAAGTGATACGTATGTAGAGCAAAAAGAATTATTTTTACTAGGGTGACAATATTTTGTTTTGCTAAAAATATTGGACAATAAAGACACTAAATCAAACAGGCTTCTTGGAGGTTGATAACATGATTTTTTTTTTTTTTTTTTATTAATGCCGCTAGTTTTTAAAAAGTAATGAGTAGAAAGTACCGATATTTGCTTAAAAATATAAGAAGTAAAATATAAGCGGAACAATAAGTACTCTAGTAAAGTATAAGCCAAAATTCTACTTGAGTAAAGTAACAAAGTAGTTCTACTTTATTACTTGACACCTCTGCGCATAATCTAGTATTATTCTTCTCATCTCTTACGATACTCTTATTTTATTTTTTAGTTTGCAAAAATATAAAGATCATCAATAGGAACAGTGGGAGAATTGAAAGCTTGAACTTCCCGTTGGACTACCCGTCTCACGCCGACTGCAGCTGGACCATCCAGGCCTCCATGGGCAACACCATCAACTACACCTTCCTGGCCTTTGAGCTGGAGGAGACCTGGAACTGTGGCTATGACCATGTGAAGGTCAGTGTCGTCTCCAACTTAAAACTCCGATTTAAATATAGATTTTTAAAGCAATTTTTTGTTGAGTTTTATCAGTGTTTTCTCCATCCTGTGTGTTTAAATAAAGCTGCAAGCTAAATATTAAACCAACATAATGAATAAAATGCAATGTATTAAAATGTATTCTTCTGTCATAATTTTATAATTTATATAATAATATAAAAGCATAAAAGTATACTGTTTTTATTAAACATAATAATAGATTAGTATATTTTTATATTAGATATTAGTAGTAGTGGTGGTAGTAGAAGTAGTAGTATTATTTTTCCTCTTGTTATTATTATTATTGTTGTTGTTGTTGTTGTTATTATTATGATTATTATTAAAGTTTAAGTCTAAAGATTGAAAAATGAGCAATTTGGTAATATGATACAAGTGTACAGTCTAATTTATTTCAATTGAGTTTGTGCAAATCAAACACACCGTCCTTAATATTAAATAAAAAATAATTGTACTTTTAAAAAGTCATGAGTCAAAAGTTAAACGTAGATAGTTGAGTAAACTACAATTTCTAGTACACACGCTTAAGTCTTAATATTTGCACCGAAAATGAATATATAATATTTTTATGAATATTGATTTTCTATCAATATTGATATCTAATAATCTATATAACAATCTAATACTCAATTTTTTTTTTATGACACAAAACCACGTACTAGTTTTCTGGATTATTTTGGGGCTCGAACACCAAAAATGTCCATAAACTGGTTCCAGATTCCAATGAAAATAAACCTTAGTCGCAAAATGACCAGATTGACCAGCATTTGGACTGTCTCTTATGGAAATTCAGGGTGTTTTTTCTCCCTTCGGTTTTAAGGATTATTTCGTTGAGCTTTGTGAATTTTTTTTGTAGTTTTTTTTTTTGTACTTTCTCAATGAAGCGTTTAACTGTCCTAATTAGTCCCGGCCAGTTTCTCACTCAGTGACACTGTGCAGATTTACTGGCCGTGTCTTAAAACATGTACAAAGAGCCACACATGTCTTTCCAGCGCCGGCATCGCTATGGTGATGATGACATCATTCTGATCTCACAGGCTTGGTTTCAGTCTTCGTGAAAGTTGCTGAAAGGTTTTGCCGTGTACACGTACTCTTCAAGCTGAGAAAATACACAGATTGTTGTGTACGAAATCCTCCACGATGATTTTTGCATCTTGGAATGTGAGAACTGACGCCAACGACAGAAAGACACGTTTTTTTTTTAGCGCAGACAGGAGAACAGATGGTCAGAATTACTGATGAGATTTCAGTGCCGGCGTTTGTGTTAAAGGTCAAGAATGACCTGGAGGAGAACATTTGCCACTTTTTTTTATTTATTTTTTTTGTCAAATGTGTTACTATTAGATTAATGGTGTCTAATACTTTTAACTTTAGGATGCATTGAAAATGCAGTGCGCAATATTTCCCTCGCACAGATAGACAGGAAATAAACAGGCGGGGACAGAACGACAGAAATATAACAACAGAGAGACAGCGACAGAGAGACTGATAACAACGAGAGAGAATTAGAAAGAGACAGACAGACAGACAGACAGACAGAGAAACAGCGCTAACGAGAGAGAGAGAGAGAGAGAGAGAGAGAGAGAGAGAGAGAGAGAGAGAGAGAGAGAAAGATAGAGAGAGAGAGAGAGAGAAATTGATAGATGGATAGATAGATAGATAGATAGATAGATAGATAGATAGATAGACAGACAGACAGACAGACAGACAGACAGACAGATAGATAGATAGACAGATAGACAGAAACAGAGTTAACAAGAGATAGATAGAGACAATCAGACGGTCAGACAGACAAATAACAACTGAAAGAGAGAGAGAGACGGGCACGGAGAGAGACAAACTAATAGACCCAGACAGACAGATAGAAACAGAGAAAGACAGACAAATAAAAACAAGGGATACATGCAGGGAGAGAAGGACAAACAAATAGAGACAGACAGACAGACAGAGATAGGAATAGACAGACAGGTATATATACAGAGAGAGAGAGAGACGGACAGACAGCATGATCAAGTGCTCTATTGATCAAAAAGCTATAACTATGTGGCATTACTAAAATAACATATATACCGTAACATATATTTGTTTTAGTTATAGCCTTTTTTTTTTTATTTCTGTCACGTTTGTACATGTGTTACAACACTTTTACTTTACTACATTTAAAACATGAACCGATTTTAATGCATTTCAACGTTTAAAAAAAAATATATATCTCTATCAAGGTCTAAGATTAGAGATCAAGATCAAGCTATTGAATCTTCTTACCTGCGCAGCGTTGTGATTGGTGCTTTGCAAGTGACCAACAGCCTATCAGTAACTAGTTTTTTTTTTTTTTTGTTATTTTCAAAAAAAAAATTTCTAAAGAATTTTCAAAATCTCAACAGAACAATGCAGATGAGCTCATTACTGAGGCTAACAATAAATTCTAATAATTGTTCATCTTTCTGTCCTAAAATCTGTCACTCTTGAATTGAATTGAATTGAAAAATTCTTTATTAGTCCGCACTTGATATGTTGCTTGCATTCGCAATAAGCTCAAGTTCAGTTTGTTAATAAACTGAAATAAAGTACAGAATAAACACAACAATTACTAAAATTTAATCAATCGACTTTGATCAGTGGGCAAGCAAAAAGGCGACAGTGGCTAGGAAAACAAAACATCAAATAAAAAAAAAAAAAACACTATGACTGATGTTGGAATGAAATTTGACTTTAATTGCGTAAAACTTAAATGCTCAAGCACTAAAACCAACAATGTGTGTCCTTATCTCACGTCTAAGTTTAATCCCACTGCTCCGGCATTGTGTGTGTTTGCCTTCAAATTGCGGTTATTTTACAATGCAAAAAATAATCAAAAATGTAAAATAATTATCATGGAAATTTTGCACTTGGTCTTTTACCGATTTTAAAAAACAATCCCTTTTGTGCATTTCTGTAGCTGTTTGATGGCCCAGATGACCAGGCTCCTCTGATTGGCTCATTTTGTGGGAACGTCCCTCCTCCAGCCAATACCACGAGCGGTAACAGCCTCCACATCGTGTTCGGCTCCGATATGTCCGTTTCCTACCGAGGCTTCCAGATGGACTGGAGACAGAATGGTAAGATCCACATCACAATCAACATCTCAGAGATAAGTCCAGATGAGGTCACATGACATACATTGATTTAAAAGACCGATGTGGTCGATGAGAAGGACGTGTTTGCAAGGTCATTGTTGGCCAGAGGTCAGCTGACCTGTAGTGTTTTAATGGATGAGTGTCCTTGTGTCCGTCTGAAGGTCAGGATGTGGAACCAATTGGATGGTTCTGATGGATTACAATCTCATCTCATCTAATCCCCTTTACTTGAGAATCAAATCATCATAATTGATCCACTAAATCATCCTAAACAGAAGAGCAACACATTGTTGGCCCTTATATTTCTACTATTTAACCTAAAGCGGCAGGTGGTGATGCTCGGCTTTTAACCAATTACGTTTCACACGGATGGTGGAGGCCACACCCACAGTTCCGAAAAGCCAATTCTGTAAGTTAGAGGAAAATGACTGTTTCCTATACATTTAAAGCCATTGTGTTTTAGCTTATGGTTTAATAATAGAGTGTATAATATAATGTATCCATTCTAAAATAAAACCAACGGAAAAAAGAAATGAGAATAAATGTGATATAAGATTACGTAATGAACAGCGAAATTTGCCAGTATATTCATAGAAATATTCATTTTCATATACAGTACGTATATATTAAAAAAAAAAAAGTATTTTTGTATTTTTTTTTGTATTCCGCCGCCATATCTGGAGACACTGTTCCTTTGTCCTTGTGCTGGTGGTCTGAATTGTGTGACAGCTCTGAAGGGTGTGGTCTTATTGGAGGAAGAGAGGAGAGGGGAGGGGGGTGAGAGACAGTGAGAACAAGTGTGTGTGTGTGTGTGTGTGTGTGTGTGTGTGTTATAGGTTGTGTGTAGGCGGGGGGCAGTACCAGTGTGAAAGAGAAAAAAAAGAGAGAGACAAAAGCAGAGAGAGAGGGAGAAAGGACATAAAAGAGAGCCAGAGGTAGACAGATAGAGAGAGAGATGAGAAAGAGTGTTAAAAAATGGACAGAAAGCGATTGAAAGAGAGAGGAAGGATTAATGTGAACGTAAAAGAGATAGAGAGAGAGAGAGAGAGAGAGAGAGAGGGAGGGAGGGAGTAAAGGCGTGAAAGTGAGAGGCCGAGACAGACAGAAAGGGAGAAAGAAAGAGGGGGAGATAGACAGAGAAAGAGACATGAGGAAGGGCGTTAAAGATGGACAGAAAGAGATTGAGACAGAAAAAGGGAGATGAGAAAGAGTCAAAAGGATGGACAGAACGAGACAGAGAGAGAGAAAGGGATAAAAGGGTAAGTGGGAGAAAAAGAGGGAGTAAACGCGAAAAAGAGAGAGACTGGGGCAGACAGAAAGAGGGGGGGGCAGAGAAAGAGAGAGAGGAGGAAGGGTGAAAAATATGGACAGAAATAGATTGCGAGTGAGAGAGGAAGGGTCTTCTGCTTTTATTCTCCTGGTGGTTTCGTGTTACTTCTGGTAAGAAGCGCGTGACGCTATTCTCTTGCCGCAGTTGCGTAATAACACTTTTCAGCCTTTCTCTTCTAGAATGTGCTGGAAGAATCCTCAAATAGTCCTGTCGGTGCTTTAAAAAGAATTTCCTACACGGGAGAATTTCCTACATCCCGCTATGCGCATGCGCGGTGTACAATTATGTCGCGTTCTGGCCACCTCGGGAATTAAAAACGGCTAATAAATAAATAAATAAATAGATAAATGAATAGAAATAAATAAATAAATAATATACAAATAAATAAATAAATAAAAAAGTAAAAAATAAAATAAAAAAAATATATTTATGTATATTTATGTATAAATAAAAATGTATATCTATCTTAAAATGTACATTTTAACGGTTAATTAGACAATCCTACTAAAATAAACAAGAATATAAAAAATAAAGCTGAATGAAGTTTAAACATTTTCAACGAATGTGCAAAGTGTACAATTGGCATGACAGTAAAGATATTTCCTGCTCAATTACTTTAGCCTGACAGTCTGTAGTTTTCAAATTCAGGAATTATTTCTAGAAAAGCACGTGTATAAAAGATGATGAACGCAAACAGTTCTACGTCCTCGCCTAGTCATGTCAGGAATTACCTCGCATTTATATCTTAATTGTTATAAAGTAAGTAAATAAATATATATAAATGTAATAGCCTAAAGGACGTTAAAAGAATAATTACACAGAAGTATGTGTATTGTTAACACACATGTGCATAGCGCGATGTAGGAAATTCTCCCGTGTAGGAAAACATCTCAGAACATCATCGTGAAGTTGAAAGGTTTCTCCGGTGGACTGACGCCGGCTCTCTGTCGCCACCCGCAGGTTGTGGTGATGAACTTTTCGGGCCTTCTGGCTCCTTCAGCAGCCCGGGCTTCCCTGACAAATACCCGGCCAGCAGCGAGTGCATCTGGCACATCCACACCAGCCCTGGCACCAGCATCTCCATCACCATCCTCCAGTTCGACGTGGAGTTTCACCCCAACTGCAGCTATGACAAACTGGAGGTAAATAGGGGGGACCATGTTTGGGTTTCCAACAAAGAGGAGACACAAATGTAGGCGTCTCGGAGGTTTATGAACATGCTTTAATATGCTTCAATGATGCAAAACTATCTTCTGTAATGAATTAAAAAAAACTATATATAAATCTGTAATAAATAAATAGTTTATTTTTAGTATAAAAATATTGTCTCTAGTAAATAGACTCTTTTCTACTAAATAAATAAACAAATATAGGGTTACAATGAAATTAGAATTGCTACTCAGCTTGGTGCGAAAAGAAAGATGAGATAATGGTAAAATATACACAAATATATATACAAATATAAATAACCACAGTATTTAAATATATATTATAACTTTATAAATAATAATGCAAACTACTGGAAGGTTCTGGCATAGATAAGTCATTTTAATATTTCGGTTACAATTCCTGGAGGTAATTTCTGGAAAGCTTGAACAAGCACAGCAGTTTTGCAGGAAAACCAAACATTTTCATTATTTCACTTTCATTAAAATACTATAATAATTTTTGTTTAACAAACTTTTCCAACACTTTAATTTTGCTCTGTAAAAATTGTCACGTCAAAAAAAAAAAAAAAAAAAATTAACATGTTACAAGTCAAAGCCCAAATTTTGTAGGTAGGTAAGTAAAAATGTTTGGCAAAAAATAAAATTAAAATATGCTAATAAAAATGAGATAATTCCTACACCAGTGATATATAGAACACAGTACAAAGATTAGAGTATGACAAGTGTCTTAATGTAAAATGTGAGAAGTATGAATTGACATGAAAGATATATGACATAAATATATATTTTAGTCATAATATAATATTCAATGTTTTGAATCTTTAGCTGCTTCACTCCACCAAATTATTTTTTGTTAATTTTTCATTCAGGATGCAGGTTTTTCATTAGACATACAGGCATTTTCCGGCCATGACGGGGCAAACACTGGTGTTGAGTGTGGCACGTGTTGGGCACAGCGGGCATGTGGAATGCTGACCTCCACTCGACTGAATGAAGCCATCAAGGCAGAACTGAAGTGTAAATCACAGCTTAGCTTAGAGAAGCTTAGCGTGCCACACATGCCCGTCACCAGCCTTTCACCTTCACTCCTGCTCTGCTTCACTACAGATTTACACCGCACTCGCATTTCACTACAGCAAACGCAACTTTGTAACTAAAAGACCAGCAAAAATCAAAAACTAGCAGAGCAAAAAGAAAAGCAAGTTGAGTTGTCCCTTGTAATATACACTTCTGTTTATTTCACTCTCTTTTCAGAAGTTTTATTTATATTTTCAGCATTTAGACGATGATTTTTGCAACAGCGACATGTATTGCTTTGTTGTTTTTATCCATCCATCCATCCATCCATCCATCTGTTTATTTTTCCATCAATCTATCCATCCATCCATTACCCATCATTCTGTTTCTCTATCCAACCATCCATCTACTGTATCCATTTATCATCAATCCATTATCCTTTCATTCATCTATCCATCCATCCATTTTTCCATGCATTAATTCATCCATCCAATTAGCCATCCATTTATCCATCCATTCATTCATATAGCCATCTATCTATAAATCTATACATCTATCCATCCATCTATTCGTTTAACCATCCATCCATTCATTAATTCATCCATCCATCAATTTATCCATCCCTTCTCCCATTCATTCACCCATCTGTCCACAAATGTATCCATTCATTTAACCATCCATCCACCAATACATCCATCCATTCATCGATTCATCTATCCATTCATTTATCCACTCTTCTATCCACCCATCCATCTATTTATATATTCATTTATCTAATAATTTATCCACTCTTCTATCCACCCATCCATCTATACATCTATCCATCAATCCATTTCTCCATCCATTCATCTATCCATTTATTCATCCATTTATCTATCCATCCCTTCACCCATCCATTCACCCATTTTTCCATCAGTTTATCCATCCATCCATCCATGTATTTATTTATCCACCCATCTAACCATTCATCCATCTATTTATCTATGAATTTATCCATCCATCCATCCTTCCATCCATAGCTTTCCCAGGAAATCAAACTTACATTCTTTGTCTTCTTAGCGTCGTTGCGTTGGTCTCGGACTAAGAAAAGCGCTATACAAATGAACTTGAACTTGAACTTGAACTTACTAGAACTGGTTTATTCCCTAGATTCTCGCGAAACGTCTGTGAATCCTCACGTCTGTATGTTGTGGTCAGGTATACGGGGGTCCCGACCTCTCGTCCCCCCGCCTGGCCCAGCTCTGCACCACACGGCCCCCCACCAGCCCCCTGCAGTTGGCCAGCACAGGAAGCGCAGTGACCGTCCGGTTCACCTCAGACGCCGTGGTGAATGGCCGAGGCTTCAACGCCACGTGGCAGGAAGTGCAAGGAGGTCGGTGTCTCTGCGTGATTCTGCAGTTGTTATAGTAGTAGTAGTACTATTTTTTTATTTATTTTTTTTTTTTTTATTTAGTTGTAGTCACAGTCGTTTTAGTCCCAATTTAGTCATCTTAATTTTTTTTAGTTGTAGTCTAATTTCAGTCAAAATATAAGTGCTATATATTCTAAATGTTTACTCAAGTTGCTATGTCTTAAGAAATCTGAACACATAGTTAACTGTGAACGTATAAAATATATACAGAGATCTTATTTGGGAAAAAAAAAAACATTTATTTTTCTTTAACTTATTTAAATGAACTTTTCTTTCAATCTAAATACCGTATTTTCTGGACTATAAGCCGCACCTGTATATAAGCCGCATCCGCTCTATTTAAAAAAAAAAAAAATTATAAAAAAAAAGGATAAATAAGCCGCACCTGCATATAAGCCGCATCCGCTCTATTTAAAAAAAAAAAAATTATAAAAAAAAAGATAAATAAGCCGCACCTGCATATAAGCCGCATCCGCTCTATTTAAAAAAAAAAAAATTATAAAAAAAAGATAAATAAGCCGCACCTGCATATAAGCCGCATCCACTCTATTAAACAAAGTTTTGCAAGTCACAAATATGTATGTTTTTGGATTAGATATTTACTACAGGAACAGAACAATTTTGAATTGTAAATGTACATTTGAAGACGGCCTTTAACTTTAAACTTGCATCATACGAACTTCTTCGTGTGGGTTCCATGATGAAGGGGTGAGGATTTGAAAAGATTTTTGAAAAGAAGAGTTTGACAGACCGACTTATATCTGCTAAAGAGGAAGTAGCGTATTCTTCTTTGCATTTATTTTGTCTTCTTTTTATTTTGCGACTTTAGTCATCTTTTCAAGATTCGAAATCCGGTTTAGAGAAAAAAATCTGCAGAATAGTTCAAAATAGTTCAAAACCTATGAAAAAAGTAGCGGCTTATAGTCCAGAAAATACGGTAAATGTATATTCTCATAAATGAAACCACAACAAAGAGAAAAATAAACACAATAAAATAAAATTAATTATAATTGCATCAAGTTTACAAGTGACGAAAGTGTCAATAAATGTAGTTATAGTTTTCGTCCCTGGCGTGGGAGTTTTTATATACGTAGTTCTCGTTCCGTTTTCGTCAGGGAAAAAGTCTCGTTGACCAAGATGTTGATGGAAAATATGAACAAAATTAACAGTTTCATGGTCTGAAAATCCAGGATGCGGAGGGTTAATCACGGCCCCCAGTGGAGAGATCCATTCTCCTCGCTATCCCAGCAACTACCCAGACAACGTGGACTGCTCCTGGACCATCACGGTGGATGTGGGACATCGAGTCCTTCTGAACTTCACTGACCTGGACGTGGAAAACCATTTGAACTGCTCCTTCGATTACGTGGCCGTGAGTGTTGATGTCCTACTGAACTGCGTGATGACCGTGTGCCAACATCACGTTCTTCTTCCATCTAGGTCCATGATGGAGCGCTGGAGGCTTCTCCTCTCCTGGCTAAGGTTTGTGGAGGGTTCCGTCCTCCACCCATAACATCTACACAGAACGTCATCCATGTCCGGTTCCGGTCCGACCACACTCAGAGCCTCAGAGGATTCAGCGCCAAGTTCTCGGAGAGTAAGATCAACCCAAACGTTGGGAATTTGACTTTTGGCTTGTTGTTTCTGAAGCTCTTGAGTCCTGATGGCCTCGTTTGTGTACGGACCGTCACGGAACTTTCCCACCTGCTGTTAACGTGCTAAAACTGATTCATGTCGTTGTGGTCTTAGACTATTCGCTCAAATTCAAATGTAATTATCATGTACACATGCTATGAAATGTATTTTTACAATCGTCCAGCATTTAAACGTGTGGTGGGTGGGTGCATGCGAGAAGAAGATAAGAGATAAAAAATACAATACAAAATAAATAGATCAAGATAAAGAATAATAAAAATAATAATAAAAAAAATAATAATAATTCATTCAATTAATTTTTTGCCACCTTGCTCAACCCAAGATCGTCTTGCAGAACTCAACATGCACACCAATTGTCCGTGATTAAATATGAATAAAATCAAGGGAAAACTTTACCAAGGAGAAAATTTGAAAATGAAATAAACATAAAAAATACAATAAAATGAAAAAAAAAAAAATACAAAAAGTGGCTCAAGTAATCCATGTAAAGTGAAGATGTTTGAGGTGTTCATTTCTAGTGGCGTCCGATCGTCAAAGCGCATTTTGCATTTAGTTACAGCCAAAATGGCGTAAAAATTCTTTGCAAAAGAGGTATTTGCATTTATTTTTTTACGTAAAATGATGTGTGCAATGTTTATGTAAGACATGTCACTTTTGTTAGGACAGGAAAGACTGATGAAAATAAGTAAATATTTAGTAGTAGTAACATATGTAATTTTTCCAACACCGAATCATATAAAAAAAATAAAAATAGCACATACGTATTTAAAAACTCACGTAAAAGCCCAACTACCGAAGCACATTGGATGTCATGTGAAAGAATATAATTCCAGAGGTTAAAGATCTCCCTGCTATGTCGTCTCAGCTTGTGGATCCACTATAATCACCGATGATGTTGGCGGCGCCATCTCGTCCCCTCGCTATCCGTACCCGTACCCACCGGATCAGAACTGTAGCTGGGTTATTCGAGGACAGGAGCCCTGTGAGTGACACTTCATCTTGCTGCTTTTTTCCAAGATGCTGTTATTTGATTATTAAACCGGTTTTGTCGTTCTGTGTTTCAGTCAATCACGTGACTCTGTCCTTCACCGACTTTGAGGTGGAGATGGTGTTCAGTAACTGCTCTCATGACAGTGTGGAAGTTCTGGATGGTGACAACTACCAAGCCCCGTCTGTCGGTAAAGACACAAGCTGTTCATACGTGACTTAAACACTTACATGACGTGGTTTGGAAATCACATGAAGTTGGAGGTAAAATAAAACACACTAAAGAACAACCTTTGATGAACATGAAAAAAACAACGACAACAACAGAAAGGAATATTTTCAGGTATATTATAATAGAATAAATATTTTGTCTTCCTTAAAAGAATAGGCCCTATACAAGTTTGAAATAGGAACATGCTGCGTGAAAGAACTAAAAACAAACAAACAAACAAAAACGAATATATATTATATATCTATTGTGTATCTGTCATGTTTATTAACATAAAAATAAATTATAAATTAAAACAATTAATATAAATAAATAATACAAAAACATACATTAATATTGTAATAAAATATTTTCTCTTCTCCTAAAAGAACTAAAAAAAAAGATATGTATGTATATATACTGTAAACACACATGTTAATATAAATATTTGTGTGTGTGTGTGTGTGTGTAAATAATAAATATGTCAACTGGAAGGATATTATTTATATATACCAGAGTATCTGCATACCACCAGAAAAAGTATATTACGCTGCCAAAAACGCACAGAATAATTACACAAAAACACTGCACAGAAACACTTCTTAAGCAACAAAATAACACTAAAAAGGACGAAAAACACATGCTACGTGCGGACATAAACCCTGACGTAATCACGGAAAGATGCTTGTCCAGGAATAATATTTTAGTATTTTAGTAAATACCGTAATAATATTTCCAGGAAATAGGAAGTACAACTAATTAACCTTACAGCTTTAGCTGAAATCAAAGCGGGAGAATATTCCACTTAACTTAATCTTCCGATCCTTAAACAAACTAGAGTCTAATCTGGAATTTTTTTCTTCTCACCTTCAGGTCGCTTCTGTGGAAATGAGTTACCAGATCCCATCACCTCCTTCAGCAATGCTCTGGTGCTCAACTTCATCTCAGATTCCATCGTGTCCAAAAAAGGTTTCCGGGCCACGTACACGGCCTCGATGTCAGGTTAGCATTCCCAGATTACTGATTACAGAGTGGCCAGATGGAGGAACCTGAGGAACCTGTGGCTTCTTTGACCAGGATGTGGTGGTCATCTGTTCATGGAGTCTGGTGCGTTCAACAGTCCCAACTATCCAGACGTTTATCCTCCGAATGTGGAGTGTGTGTGGACCATCACCAGTTCCCCTGGAAACCGCCTGCAACTGTCCTTCAAGTGAGACTCCAGCTATGCTTAAAAAAAAGAAGTATTATTAGCGTATGGAATCAGATTATTGGCAAAAATATCAAATGCTAAATTTTAAGAAATGAACGAAAATGCTTCACATGTATGTTCGTTTTTTTATTTTTCGCTTGCAACCTTCACGTCTTTGTTTGAAACTATTTATTTTCCGCTTCAATTTTTTTTGTTAATTTCTTTTTTTTGTCCAAGTCTCCCATGTGATGGTCGTGCCAAGAGTCTAAACGAAATCAAATCAAACGAACGGAAATCCGAAGCGAAAAAAGTTTCATACTAAAACGTGAAGAGTGCACGCGATATGAAAACGATTTCGATCATTTCTTAGAAATTTATGTTTGATATTTTTCGGCACTAATCTCATTCCATAGAAGCCTCCTTTTTTCCAATATTAAAAGCTTATAGAGGTGCTTATATTCGCATATAAATATATTCAAATATGTGCAATTGAAGCGCCTCCTGCTGGCGTATTGTGAAATTGTGGAATTCACTCAGTTTATATTTATTAGGTTTTCTACATATTTCTATATATCGTATTTATGTGAACGTAAGCATTCTTTTTTTTTTTTTTCCGAATATTTGATCAGGATGAATCTTGATCATTTGAATACAATCAGGAAAATTACAACAAACCATATCCGGGTAGCTTAATGCTAATGCTAAATGCTAATTACAATTCAACGCGGCATTTACAATTTCACTGCTACAAAATGTGATGTTTTTGCGGGTCACAGTGAGTTCCAGCTGCAGTATAGCGCCGGCTGTGACCACGACTACCTGGAGATCCGTGAAGGCCACTCGAGCGGCGCCGTAGTGGGACGCTTCTGCGGAGACTTCCTTCCCACCAACTACACCTCCATCACCGCTCACCTCCTGTGGATCAAGTTTGTCTCGGATTCCTCTCTTAGTGGCACCGGGTTCAGAGCCGTTTTCTCTCACTGTGAGTTTGACAATTTTGTTAATAAAACCCGTTTCTTGTCTTGTGGCCAATAGGTTGCAGGTTCCAATCCCAGACTGTTCAACACTAAACAGCAGTTATGATATACAGCGCAGTGTTTTCAGTTCTTACACATGTTATTGTATTAGTGCTTTTTTTTTTTTTTTTTTT
>MU204191.1:13040043-13057543 GCA_017309775.1 Paedocypris sp. Pulau Singkep
TTTACTAAACACACAAAATTGTTGTCACCGAGTGACACCGAATCCGACGTATCCACTTAAAAACAGCGGTTATATAACAGTGAAATAAAACACTCAAACTTCAACGGTTTTGAAGTGGAAAACGAAACTTTTAAAATAATACGATAAATTAATAAAATTAAATAATGATATTCAGCGAGTTTATTATTTTACAATGTAATGCAAGTGCAATGTAAGTAACTGTTATTAAATTACAGAAAAATGAACAGTAATCCATTACATTACTTTTTTAGTGAAAAGGTATTTTAATTACAGTAATGTGTTACACCCAGCACTGATACTGTATATGTTTGTATTTTGTGTCTTTTTTTTTTTCCCTACTGCGAATCAGTAATGTTCTGTTATTAACTTCTGTGTCCTATACAAATGCAATGTATAGTAAAGTTAAGCGTATATTTGTGCGCTTTTAAAACTCTTAAAAATGCTCTGAACTTGTATATATACAAGTCTTGGAATTTGGTTGATTGTATATGATTATAACATGTTCAAATTTTAGTTTTTTTTTTTTTTGGATGGAAAATTACATACTAATACGAAGTTAAAACGAAAGTAAAATATTAAGTATAATAAGAAAATATAAACATTGTATCCACATATTTATGTAAATGTCCAGTTTTCCGTGAAATCAAATCCACGGGATTTGATATTTGTATCCTGAAGTTCATTCTGTATATCTGGCCTGAGTTTATTAGATCTTCTTTTCTCCACAGTGTATGGGAATGAGATTAGCGGCTCTTCCGGTCAGATCGCGTCCCCTCTTTACCCGCGTAACTACCCAGGCAATGCCGACTATCGCTGGACCATCACTGTTGATGCGGATTCCTATGTAGAAGTTCACTTTCTGGACATCGACATTGAGGATGAGTTTGATTGCTTTCATGATAAGCTCAAGGTCAGCACTCCTTATCTCACACTTCTCGAAATAAAACCTTCTGAATCAGTTCCTCTTGGGCTTAACGATGTTTTTCTTTTTGTTATTGGCGAAAATTGAATTATTGAACTATAGGTTGCATGTATATAGATTTAATGTATTGTAGATTGAATTATGGATGTTAGAAAAAAGAATTATTTTGCAGTTTTGTGACTTTGAACGTCACTGCTCTCAAGTAAGAAATGCAGATGTTCACTTTCTGCCGCATTACTTTTGGTTTCACTGTTCAGTTTCTAATGTGATCTGGACATTTTTTACACGGTCTACAAAACAATTCCCCCCCACTTGAGTCAGAATTTATCTTCGCTATTTTCTGTCAGATTCTTGGAATAACTGGGAAATCTTTAGCCTACATCATAGTCGTCAAATACGTAATTATTTTCACATTTGAAATGCAGTGGTACCCGGATTTTGAAATTTAATTCGTGTCGAGAGCCATAGCGTAAGTTAAAAATGTTTCCCTAAAAAAAAAGTTGGGATGCAATTTACATGTTAAATGCCCTAATCCATTCCAAGCCTCTGTAAATTCTGTACGTTTTCATAATTTTTTCGTTTTTGTATTTTGTATTGGTATTTTATACATTTCTGTTGACAATTTTGTAAAATATTGTAATAACTGCAATAAAAAACAAGTTACTTAAGTTCTTGGGGAAAAAAACATTATCACTGTGGTACTAAAGCAAATGAATAAAAACAAGTTCATGTGAGTTTATGACGAATGCACACAAGTTACTGTAAAACATTTGGTAATCAGAGACAAAATGTTCCCAAAGATGCGTTTTGTAACTCGAAACGTTCGTTAGTCGAAATAATGAGCCAAAATAGATAGTAAATGTTAAACTGGAGGGATTGTTGGAGTCACAAAAATGCCAACCAAACTGCCAACGTGTTTCATAAGACCTTTGTGGTGATGTTTCCTCAGATATTCGATGGTCCTACCACACACTCCTTTCTACTGGGTGTGTTCTGTGGCCTGGCTCTGCCCGACCCGGTAAGAAGTACAGGAAGTACCATGACTCTTGAGTTTCAGTCTGACACGGTCCAAGGAGGCAAAGGCTTCTTGGTGGAATGGACCACTGTTCCAAATTCTGGCCCACCACCCACAATAGAGCCTGGTATGATAAATCAATCTGGAAAACCGATCTACGTGAACATATTGAGCACTGTGGATCTCAGAACCCGAGTTTAGCCGTGTTTCAGAAGACTTGTTCTCCTTCAGGGGCGTGTGGAGGAGCCTTGATGACCGCGGACACGCCTAGATTCTTGTTCTCTCCTGGTTGGCCTGAGGAATATCAACCTAATCTGGATTGCTCATGGATTATCCGGTCGCCGAGCTCCATCGTTGAGCTCAATGTTCTTTCTCTGGACATGGAAGACGAGGTGTCATGTCTTCACGACAGTTTGTCTGTCAGAGATGGTAGGGATTTTGCAAATGTTTGACAAAACATGTCTTTTTTAAGCGTAAAGGTTCCTTATAACCTAAAGGTACTGTATTTACGCAAATTAATTTTTTTTCATTTTTTATTTTTTTCAATATTCCCTGCTCGAAAACTTGCTGCATGCTTGTAATCGACAATTTCAAATATGCGCGTAAATAAATAAACTAATTTCTTTAAATTATAGTTCCGTAGACAGACATATGAGACATAATATGCATGTGAGTTTTTATTGGCTCAATAACAGAAATAAAGAAACATTAGACACGTTGCGACACTTAAAAGAGACAAAATAACACTGGAAAAGGTAAGATAAACGAAAAACAATCAATAATATTTGAACAGACAGACCATATTACATCCAGTAGATCCGCGCTAATGGCTAACGGCTAGCTCCTGAAAATTAGACCAAAAGAATGCAAAAAATAAAATAAAAAAAATATATAAAATAAATAAAAATGAAACGATTAAAAAAAAAAAGCTAAGAACACTGGTGTCAAACACAATCAAAACGCTCTGTCTGTTACACAGAGAAAAACACGACTGTTGTAATATTTACATCTAACAAAAACCTAGCTCAGTCAGCTTTACGCTATGCTCTATTAGCACAAAGGCTCATGGGAACCAGTGAGCAGCAAAGCATTGTGGGAGCTGTAGTTTCGACCGCCATAATAGATTTATTTATTTTATTAAGTAAGATTTATTTTATTTTTTTAAGTAAAACAACATTGATGTGATATGAGTCTAAATCTTTATTAACCAAATTGCGAATGACAACAAGGAATTGAGTCTCCATCTTTTTCCCTCTTTTAGCATGTATTTATATATATAAATATATGAATAATAAGGAAAAAACAGTGATATGGAATGAATATGGATACTAGATATATTATTTATATTGTATCTTACACAATGCACATTTTTTACATTCTTATTTTGTGTGTTTTTCCTATATTGCACCAAACGGAGTAGTGTTCCTAATTTTGTTGTAACCATGTGTCGCAATGACAATAAAGGCACTCTATTCTGAAACAATAGGGGGTGCTTATATTAGCATAAATACGGTACTCCGTGAAATGCTAATGCTATATTTTCTTCTCAGGTGACACAGACACCGCTCCACTTCTCACATCCATCTGTGGCCGACAGTTGCCTGGACCGCTTCACTCGAGCGGCGATGCCATGTTCCTCCGGTTCACCTCTGATGGCAGCATCAATGGCAAGGGTTTCAATGCTTCCTACTCTAGGGGTAAGCGACCAATCAGATCATGAAGCTTCACAAGCCACGCCCATGTGGTACACCAACATGTCCCCGCTTGTTTCTAGGATGTGGTGGCTTCCTCCACACCGACAGAGGAGTCTTAAGTTCACCTCAGTACCCACACAACTACAAGCCCAACCTGAATTGTAGTTGGCAGATAGTGGTCACTCCAGGGTTTCGAGTTTCTGTCGCCTTCCAGACTCCGTTTCAAATCCAAGGCTCTGGTGATCACTGCAGCAGTGGAGACTACTTAGAGGTGAGGTGGTGCAGTACAGGGAAAATACAATGAGACGTACTATACGTGCCGTGGAAATGCAGAAACGTGTGAAAATTAAACACTACTCAGAGATGAAACCTACACACAGAAGAACACTACTCAGAGTTGAACACTATAAACAGAAGAACACTAATCAGAAATAAAAACTACACACAGAAGAACACTACTCAGAGTTGATCCCAACAAACAGAAAAAACACTAATCAGATATAAAAACTACACACAGAAGAACACTACTCAGAGTTGATCACTACAAACAGAAGAACACTACTCAGAGTTGATCACAACAAACAGAAAAACACTACACAGAGTTGATCACTACAAATAGAAAAACACTACACAGAGTTGATCACTACACACAGAACACTACACAGGGTTAAACTCTACACAGAAGAGCACTACACATAGTTAAACTCTACACACAGAAAAACAATAATCAGAGATGAAGAACACTACTCAACACAACACACAACACTATAAACAGAAGAACACTAATCAGAACTAAAAACTACACACAGAAGAACACTACTCAGAGTTGATCACAACAAACAGAAAAACACTACTCAGAGTTGATCACAACAAACAGAAAAACACTACACAGAGTTGATCACAACAAACAGAAAAACACTACTCAGAGTTGATCACAACAAACAGAAAAACACTACACAGAGTTGATCACTACAAATAGAAAAACACTACACAGAGTTGATCACTACACACAGAACACTACACAGAGTTAAACTCTACACAGAAGAGCACTACACATAGTTAAACTCTACACACAGAAAAACAATAATCAGAGATGAAGAACACTACTCAGAGTTGAACACTACACACAGAAGTACACCACACAGAGTTGAACACTACACACGGAGGAACACTACACAAAGTTGAACACTAGACCAGTTTGAGTACAATATACATAAAAACACTACTCCGTGTTAAACGCTACACACATTGGACACTACTAGACTTATGCAGTCACATTTGTTTTGGGTTTCTGAAACATGGCCCAATTTGGTAGCCGTCCCCATTAACCGGTGTCTGAATTAATTCGAGTTGACAATTTATTGACTTTTTTTGAAGTTGCGAAACGGCCTGGATGGAAACTCGCCGACTCTCTCCGGTCGCCTCTGCGGGTCAAGCCCCCCATCCACCTATCAGACGACAGACAACACCCTCCATGCCCGTTTCCTCTCCGACGCCTCAAACGAAGCAGATGGCTTCAAGCTGATCTTTGAGGCTCACAGTTTAGGTGACCGGACCCTTACGAGTTTCCAAACGCATCTTCACTGGATGTGGATGTGACATCATCCGCTTGTTTTGCAGCCTGTGGTGGTCACGTGGAACTAAAGGACGGAGAACCACCCGGATACATCACTTCTCCTAACTACCCGTCCGACTACCCTCAGGATATAGACTGCGTGTGGATTGTCACGGTTCCCAATGGCGAAGCAGTTCAGCTCGACTTTGAAGACGAGTTCTACATCGAGCCTCATGATGGGTAAGATAAGTCCGGCGAATGAATCCGCCTAGTTTGGAAATGTCAGTAAATGTCATCGTGCTCCAAATCTGTAGGTGTGTGTTTGACTACGTGGAGGTCCGGGATGGTCCTACATCAGACTCCGATTTGCTAGGCAGGCTTTGCGGCAACACTCGTCCATCTACCCAGCATTCATCTGGCACCACCATGTATATCCGCTTCCGAACTGACCACAGTGTGGCACATATTGGTTTTAAAGCCAAGTACTCCATTGGTAATCTACGTTGGAACGCTCTAACCGTATGGAATCAGATTGGTGTCAAAAATATCAAGCGGGAATTTCGAAGGAAGGAACGAAAATGCTTCACATTTCTCGCTTGCAATTATGGTTTTTTTTTTCCCCCCTCGCAATCTTCACGTTTTTGTTTGAAACCTTTTTTTTTCGCTTCAGGTTGTTTGTTAGCTTTTTTTTTTTTGCGTTTGGATTTCTGACCCTCGGCCCTTCTCTGATTGGCTGGTGAGAATGTGATTGACAGCTGCATTCACGGTGAGAGTGTGATTGACTGGAAGAGGGGGAGGAGTTTAGCAAGCGCTGAAACACATTCGTAACTGGAACATCTTCATCGTCGGAGTATTTAAACGTTTGTAGCGATGCCCGCAAAAAAAAACAAAAAGCCTGAAGCGAAAAAAAAAGTTGAAGATTGCGAGCGAAAACAATTTAGAAAACAAACGTAAATGTGACGCAAATTCGAAATGAACGTTTGCTACTTTGGACACTAATCTGATTCCATATAACAGCAGCTTGAGATCTTTTTCTGACTAATCTGTGTGTAATGTAGCAACATGTGGAGGCTCCTACTACGGCCAGACGGGGGCCATCAAAAGCCCTGGATATCCTGACGCCAACTATCCAGACAACTCCAACTGCGAATGGCACCTTCGAGCTCCCACTGGACACTACTTGACCCTCACCTACACGACCCTTGACCTGCAGAGCTCCTCGGATTGCCACAGTGACTTTGTGGAAATACGCGAGTACAATGCGTCAGGTTTGAGATCTTTGAGGTTATTGTGTTTGAACTCGGACTTGTAAACCAACACGTTCTTCTCACCAGGGCGCTTGCTGGGCAAACATTGTGGGAACGGACTTCCTGGTCCCATGGACACTTCGGACAGTTTTGCGTATGTGAGGTTTGTCAGTGACGGCAGTGGAAATGCTGCAGGCTTCAGCTTGACTTTTGAAGCCAGTGTTGAAGGTAAAAGTCTCCTGAAGACACGTGTTTTAACTGATCGAAACTATCACTAACCATCACCAACCATCTTATACTAGTTTTGGTTTCAGTTGGAAAAACAACAGTTGTTAATAATGATAATTGAAACTTTGTTATTCCCTCAATGGGGGAGTTTGTCTCCTCATTTAACTCTTCCAAACAAGCTTGGACAAGAATTTTGCAAATTTGTGTGTGATTTTTGCACCTTTTTTTTTTTTTTGCGACCGGTATTGTAGGAGTAGTTTCCAGAAATTTGCTGCAATTTTGGGATTTTATTTGTGTGTTATGTGCAATATATGTACAGGGCAAATCACCACAAACCATTTTTTATTTTAGGCTATGAAACAAATTATCCCTATTCCAGTACAATGTTTCTGGGTATAGCTTTTCTGAGTATTGCTTTGGGTTTTTTTTAGATAGCAATGTTTCTCGGTATTACTTTGCCTTTTGTTTTTTTGTTTTATTTTTAATTTTAATTTATTTATTTTTTTTTTTTTTTCAGTTTTTTAGATTGCAATGTTTCTGGGTATTACTTTGCCTTTAGTTTTTTTATTTTATTTTTTATTTTTTTTTGCAGTTTTTTAGATTGCAATGTTTCTGGGTATTGCTTTGCCTTTTTTGTTTGAGCAGTTATTTAGATGTTTCTGGGTATTGCTTTTTAATTTTTTTGGCAGTTTTTTAGATGTTTGCGTGTATTGCTTTGGTTTTTTTTAGCAGTTTTTTTTTAGATTGCAATGTTTCTGAGTATTGCTTTGCCTTTTTTTAGCAGTTTTTTTAAATGATGAGAGGGAATATTTTCTTTTTTTTTGCCTGATGGAATTTTTCCTTACCTGTGCGACTTCTCTACCCTACAGATATTATCTCACAAAGCTGAATTCTAGCATGAGGGCTCCATTTCCGAAAATATTATAGCTTTCTGTTTCAATTCAGCACGTTCCTTCACTTCATTGTTCATGTAAAAATTGGAGCCATACATGAACAAAGCTCATAAGGTGATCTTAATCTGTACTTTAGAGTGCGGTGGTGACCTGAACGCACCAACTGGGACCATTTCATCTCCCAACTACCCTAATCTGTACCCGCACCACCGAATATGCCGCTGGACAATCAGCGTTCCTCAAGGTCGTAGGGTCACTCTCACCATCAAGGACCTGAGGCTGGAGGACCACGACACCTGTGCATTTGACTTTGTGGAGGTACGACCATGTGAGAAACCAGTCAGACTAGTCAGAGTGAGTGGATATTCTTTGGCTTGGCAGGTTCTGAACGGTCACACACCCAGTTCTCCACGCTTGGGTCGACTGTGTGGTTCCGTTGCTGCTGGCACACAGCTGAAGTCGTCTGGAAACACCATGATGTTGGTCTTCAGTACAGACTCTTCGGTATCTAATGGGGGATTCACGGCAGATTATTCGTCCGAGGAGGAAGCAGGTGATTGGAGATGGTTCTTCAAGATCCCCAAAGCTGAAATGTCTGTCTCATTTCTTGTATCTGTGTTTGGCGAATGACTCTAGTGTGTGGTGGGATACTCCGTGAGCCTGGGAACTTCACCTCACCCGGTTTTGGACTTGGGAATTACAGCAACAACCTCAACTGTGAATGGCTGATCCAGAACCCGCACCATATGAATTCCTCTATTGTGGTCTTCGTGGATGAACTTCACATTGAACATCACCAGACATGTGAAAGGGACTTCTTGGAGTTCAGACTTGGTGAGGGCTTCCACTACGATTAAGTTATAGAATAATTGTTTTATTATTGAATAGTCATAGAAATAGACTATCGTTCTATAGAAAGAGTTTAGTAAAGTCAAACTCAACCGTACGTAGATGTAATTTGGCAATAATTTGTTTAGATGATGGTTGACCTCTGTTTGCTGCTTCGTGTCGCTTTATTTTACTTGATCGGTGATAAAGTCTCATCTATGATCATTTCATGTCTTTGTTAATGTTTTTTTTTTCTGCTGCTGTTAAACACAGACATTTCCCTTTGTGAGACCAATTAAGTCCAATCTAATCTAGTAAAATCTAATTTAATCTAATTAAAAGACTGCAAATTTGAAACTAAAATGGTTTATTAATGAAACTAAATAGAACTGTATTAAATCAAACAGAACATTTAGGTTGAACAGGAAACTGAACTCTTGACAGGAAGTACAGATGGAGTTACTCAAAATGTTTAAAAATGGTTTATTGTGATTGTGGAGCATATTTTGCTATTTGAGCTTTGTCCTAGCAAGTCACATGACCTGTTTTTCGATTGTATATTTACCTGAATAGTCATATTGCTCAGTGCTGTAGACACAAAAATTGAGGAACTTTATCTATTATGTATACTGTATAAAATCCTGTAAAGAATTTAAATAAATAATAAAATCCTTACGCTGGAGGCCAAATCAAGTGCCAGTATTCCAGCGTTAGCGAGTTCCGATTTAATCTGAATTGTTTTAGTGACTTAACAGTTTGTATAAAATTTGATCCACATCGGTCAACAGGTGGCGCTATACATGTTAGAAATTCTGTCTGTCAATTGTGTATCAAGCGTATTCATGATCGCAGTATGACCATCATATTAGTCCGAATAAGTGGATATTTTTTGGGTCGGTAGGTTCTAGACTTGGTGAGAGCTTCCATTACGAAAATCATTCTATTATAGAAATAGACTATTATTCTATAAAAAGAGTATGGAAAACTCAAACTCAGCTGTACGTAGATGTAACTTAGCACATAGCTGTAATTTAGCGTGTTGTACGTGGATGGATAGAGCTGCAATTACATTATAAACCTCTATTTTTCTTCACCTTCAGGCGATATGAATGGTGAGCTATTGACGCGACTATGTGGTCCGTATCCTCTCACGGTTCCCATAGTGGTGTCCACTCCGGAGCTCTGGGTTCACTTTCTAACTAACGCGGCGGAGGTGGACTTGGGCTTCAAAGCCACGTTTGACTTTTCGGGTAGGTGTCTGGCTCTCACGGTGGACAGACGCTGGGGTTAACAGGCCGTGTGGTTTCCTCAGAGTGTGGAGGCTCACAGACTGGACATGCTGGAGCTATCTCCAGTCCTGGATTCCCCGGGAACTACCCCGGTCCGAGCCGCTGTACATGGCTTCTCCAGGCTCCAGAAGGTCATACCATCACCGTACGTCCACCAAACTGTTCCTGAAACCAGTGGTGCCCTTTTTTTTTGTCGTCTCGGGCCGTTCAACATTTGATACGTTTATTACGGCCAATTACGGCACTTATTTTACGGTGATTAAATAATTATTACGGTAATTGTTTATTTACTTACGGGGCAGTAATATAAAGTCATTTCACATTTTTAATATAGTTGCTTTATGACATTTGAAGAAACTTAAAATGTATATTTGCTTTTATGTTTTCAAATGTCAGACGCCTTTTTGAAATTAGACTTGATTATATTTCCTCGTTTATACTTTGAACAAGAACGTTTTACACGATAAAAAGCTGCATTTTTGTTCTCAAAATCAGAAGCATCTCTTCTTCATATTCCATCTTTTCTTCGCGTGTGCGCGTCATGCGGCATCACAAGGAACGTAAGACACAAGAACATTGACAAAAAGTAGCGGCGAGAATATTCCAGACTCGTGAGCTGCCGCGTCTCCGAAAAAGCCGGTCATGCTGCCAATCCGTTTACATTTAGAGGAAATAACCGATTTTCAAAGCACTTAACATTGCAAAAATAAAAAAAAAATCATATAGCAAGATTCTTCATAGGTTTGACGGACTTTTGACTGACACATGACACGCCCAGTTTTGCTATTACTACAATAGTGGGTGAGTAAAAATGCGGCCGAGCAACTGAAAAGATGCTTTCGATTCAGAACTGAAATGCAATGAAATTGTGAACGAAAATAATAAAAAACGAAACAAAAATGTGAATCATTTCCATCCGTTTTTTTGTTTTTCAATACATTCCTTTACGTTTGATATTTTTGGCACTAATCTGATCACCGGCCCTGTACCGTTTCCTCGGCCCGCGGGCCGGGGGTTGAGGACCGTGGCTTGAAACGATTGCACACATGGGTTCTCTAAAGTGACTGTGTTGCTTTCTAGCTCTCCTTCACATACTTTGAACTAGAAGAGCACAGCCAGTGCACGTGGGACTCGGTGACTATCTTCAATGGAGCTTCTCCTGGATCTCCCGTCATTGGTCAGTACTGTGGCCACAACTCGCCCGGCACAGTCCAGTCAGGCTCCAACAAGCTAGTCGTGGTGTTCCTTGCCGACCACAGTGTCTCCAAAGGAGGGTTTACTGCTACTTGGGCGACTGATTCTTCAGGTAGATCTTCTGGATTGCTTTCTTTGTCACTACTTTTCTAAAAACGTCTCTTTTTTTTAAGGTTGTGGAGGAATCATTCATGCTGACACGGGCACTATCAAATCTCCAAATTATCCTCAGAACTTCCTAGCCAATGCTCAGTGTTCTTGGACCATCGTTGCTCATGATGGAAACCATGTGGAGATGAGCTTTGCCAGTGACTTCCAGATCCCTGATTCGAGTGGACAGTGTCAGCACAGTTTCATTAAGGTGAGCTTAGCTCTTTGCTGTGGTTTCTGTAGGCCTGGTTTGCTGTTAATGCTCGTCTGGTTCCTCAGGTTTGGTCTGACAGTGAGAATGAGGAGAATCTTCTGACCACTGGATGTGGGACTACAGCTCCTTCTCCAGTCACCGCTCCTCGGAACGTTATCAAAGCTCGCTTTCAGTCTGCGGAAGATCTCGGCAAAGGATTTTCTGCTGTGTTCTACACTAGTAAGTTCCTCTGAAATGTTTAGCTGGAGTTTTGATGTTCATCTCAGAAAATGTCATTTTTTTCACAGTCTTAAATCTCAATAGGAAATTTTGTCTCATTTGATACAACCAATACAATAATGGGAAAAAAAAAAGATTTCGAACAAAAAAAAAACTGATGATGATACACAATTTTTAGCATGGTTTTACTTAAACGTCATTTTTTTTTCTACGCTACCTGTTCCTATTAAAGTTTAAGTAACAATTTAACTTTTTTTTCTTTAACTCTTTCAAAACCCACTTATTTTTCCATAACTTTCTTAGGTGGTCTCGCTGGGAAAGTCACTTTAAATATTAGTAATCATTAAATACATGTAATAATGATGTATTAATGTATCAATGTATTGAATGGTACTATTTAAAAAAAAATAAAAAAAAATCAAAGTTCCACACCTAAACTGTAAAGGACTCTTCAAGTACCACAGATGATACAAGGATAATAATTCCATTAATTATTCCCAAAATGTGTTAATATTTTTATCTGTGTTTTTTTTAGTTTGTGGGGCCAATTTCACAGCCACAACTGGTCGGGTGGTGTCTCCTAACTATCCGGACCACTATCCTCCGAGCTCCAACTGTAATTACATCATAAACGCTGGGAACACGACTGTGGTTATTCTCAGGTTCAGAACTTTCCAGATAGAAGGTACGCACGTCTTGCCATGACAGCACTAAATAAATCAGAATGAATCTGTAATAATATGTGATGTTTATTTAGAGCACTCCACGTGTGTCTATGACGGCGTGAAGATCTACAGTGGAACCACAGCTAGTAATCCTCCTCTAGCTACGCTCTGTGGAAGCACCATCCCAGGAACCTTTACAACCTTTGGACCAATGCTCATCAACCTCTATTCGGATTCCATAGTTCACGACAATGGATTCCTGGCTGAATACAGCGTGATTCGTAAGACACTTTCTAAAAAAAAAGCTAATTAAAATACAGCTATTATTTGATAAGAAAGCGTAGGAAAGAATTTTGAAAGCAAACGACAAATCTGTAAATAAATGAGCAAATCCGCATCTACAAATTGCCAATTTGAAAACAGTAACATTTGTTTATTGTTTTTCGGAATAATTAGCATTTATTTATTTACAAACTTTCTTTTTTTACTCTCAATTGTTCATTTTTCACAATTTTAAGTTCTGTTTTAAGTTAATTTTAACTTCAGAAACAGTTTATTTATTTACTTATTTATTATTTTTGTATTATTTATTATTGTAACTTATTTATTTAATTAATTAATTAATTAATGTATTTAATTATTTGTTATTATTATTATTGTTGTTGTTTATTTATTTTTCCAAAAATGTTCAATTACTTCAAATATGTTAAAAAGGTGGTTGTTGGAGGGGCGTGTCTTGGAGAAATGGCTCCATCTAGTGGGCGTGGCTCAATTGGACATGTGTGTTGACATCATTTTGGATTGTTTACCATTCCAGTAACTTAAAACCACTCGGCGGATGTGAACGTGGAATGTGTGGAATGACAGGAATGCGAGGATGCTGCGCTTTTCAAACAATGTCGGGGATTTGACAGAATTTGCAAAAGAATTTCAGCATGGACGGATAGATAATAGAAACGCTCAGTCGATTAAATCTTTTAAGAAAAAACGGTCAAATATGCTTGCGTGGATTTCCTCTTGGTCTCCAGTTTCCTCCCACAGTCCAAAAAATTGAATTAAAAAGCTTGAAAATGCCCAATATATGTGAGTTTGTGTAAAGGTGTGTGCCCTGCTCTGTGATTGGCTGGCCACTAATCCAGGGTGTGTCCGCCCAGAGCTCAAAGTTGATTGGCTCCTGATATTTTGAAAGCATTAACCTATATATCTGTCTTTTTTTCCAGCCTGTGGTGGTGTGTTTAATGGCACTTCCGGAACAATTAGCAGCCCGACTCATTCCGTCTCCGACTATCATCACAATATCAACTGCACGTACCATATATTTGTCCGTGAGAACCGTGTCATCCATCTCAAGTTAGTCCAATACACTTTTACATCTTCGCATTTATTGCTAATAATTCAGTGATATAACTCAATATGGTTATCAAATTAAAATTAAATTGTAATCAAATTCAAATCCAAATGAAATTCAAATCCAGATGAAATTCAAATCCAAATCAAATTCAAATCAAAATTCAAATTTTAATGGTCATATACACATTATACATATTGTACAACATGCAATGAAATTTATTTTTACAGTCGTAAAAAAGTCGTTAAAATTGATGTGGGGGGGTGCATGTGAGAAAGAGATACAATAAAAAGATAAGAGATAAAAATTGAATAGAATACAAAAATTCAATACGTGAAAAAGATAAAATCTGAATAAAAACAAGGAAAAAGATCATGGAAAAAAAGATGAAAATAAGTTTATAAAAAATACCACAAAATGAGTAAAATAAAATGTGTTATAATAATAATAAAATGTGTAATGCTGTAAATGGCGTTTGTTTGTGTTTGCAGGTTTAATGCCTTCGACCTAGAAGCCCACTCGTCCTGCCTTTACGACTATGTGGCTGTGTATGATGGAGAGAACACCCTGGCTCCGCTGATGGGGCGCTTCTGTGGACCTGTGCTCCCTCCCACTCTCAAGTCTTCGTCCAATCAGATGTTCCTCCAGTTCGTTACAGACAACTCGGTGGGCGGCGAAGGATGGAGAGCCACCTACAGGGAAACTCTAGGTATGTTTACTTAGATGTTTAGTTTGTCAATTTGTGTTTTTAATTGGATCAATCTGTGTTTTGTTTATTGGTTGATATATGTTTTTAAAATGTAAGAAAAAGGGTCTTTGAAATTAGTGAAGTAGAAATTAACATATTCTTTACTTTTTAACAGAGTGTAAAAAGTACTTGAAAACCATGATTGAGTAAAAGTACAAACAACATGGCTTCATTACAGCTTACAAGTCACCGATTCCAAGAAGACTTGAGTAAATGTCGTGACCTATCCAGTTTTAAAAGAACTTTATTCTTAACAAATAAAACAAAAAAATACAAAGACATGTGAAAAACAAGAAACTCTTTGTTTATGAAGTTTTATTTCCAACTATAGAAATGAAATTTAACACGAAAAAAAAATTGTGAAACTCACATTTGTGAAATTTAAACAACTAAAAAAAGTGGCAAAAAAAGATTTTTTTAAAAATCACAATGTAACAATGTAATGGTCCATTCAAAGTGGAGTAAAGAGTACAGATACTCAATCACAAATGTAGTCAAGTAGAGAGTAAAAGGTTCTTATATTTCTGACACTTAGCACAAGTACAAAGTAGCCAAAAATACTCAAGTAAAGTCCGGTTACTCAAGTACTTTTCTTACTTTCTGACTAAAGATGGCCGTGAAATGAGTTTGCTGCCCCCTGGTGGTATCTTCTCAAAAGCACCTTTCCTAATTACCATATTTCTTGCTTTCACTCAGGTCCTCAGCAAGGCTGCGGTGGGTTCCTGACAGCCTCCAGCGGGACGTTCGGTTCTCCGGACATTAATTTCAACGGGATGTATGAGCCGAATCTGGATTGTGTGTGGATCATTGCGGTGGAGGTCAATAAAGTGGTAAACCTCACGTTTACTACGTTCAACTTGGAGGGGCCTACAGGAACCCTGTGCAGATATGACTATGTCAAGGTACTGACTTGATTTAATTTTTCTTTATCTTTACTTTATTTTTCTTTATTTACATTAGTCTTTACTTTATTTTTTTTAATTTACATTAGTCTTTATTTTTCTTTACTTACATTAGTCTTTACTTTAATTTTTTTAATCTTTACTTTATTTTTCTTTATTTACATTTCTTTACTTTATTTTTCTTTATAATTACTTTATTTTTCTTTATTTACATTAGTCTTTACTTTATTTTTCTTTATCTGTACTTTATTTTTCTTTACTTACATTAGTCTTTACTTTATTTTTTTTAATCTTTACTTTATTTTTCTTTATTTACATTTCTTTAATTTATTTTTCTTTATAATTACTTTGTTTTTCTTTTTTTACATTAGTCTTTACTTTATTTTTCTTTATTTACATTAGTCTTTACTTTATTTTTTTTATTTACGTTAGTCTTTACTCTATTTTTCTTTATTTACATTAGTCCTTACTTTATTTTTCTTTATCTTTACTATTTTTCTTTACGTACATTAGTCTTTATTTTTCTTTATTTACCTTAGTCTTTACTTTTATTTTTCTTTATCTACACTAGTCTTTACTTTATTTTTCTTTATCTTTACTTTATTTTTCTTTATCTACATTAGTCTTTATTTTTCTTTATCATCACTGTAATTCTCTTTATTTCCATTAGTCTTTTTCTTGATTTCTAGTCTTTATTATACATTACATAATGTAACTTTATTATGATGCTGCTTGTAGATATATGATGGGGACAGCGCCCTCTATCCGCTGTTTGGGACGTTCTGTGGAGATCAAGTCCCGGCTGCGCTCCTCTCCGTCAGTAACTTCCTGACCGTGCAGTTCGTCTCTGACGGGTCGGTGTCTCGCTCCGGCTTTAACGCCACCTACAGCACGATGGACAGTAAGACACGCAACAGCGTCTTTATCCTCGCGGCGGATTCCAAGTTGCTTTTTGACTCCTTTTAGGTCTTTGTGGTGGAGTGTTTAATGCCACGGCGTCGCCTCAAACCATCACGTCTCCGTTCTATCCCGACGTCTACCCTGCCTTCACCTCCTGCCGCTGGTTCTTAGATGCTCCTGCTCAGGAGGCGGTGAAAGTGTCGGTGCAGAAGTTCCATATGGAATCCAGCCAGAGCTGCACAGACAACTTCCTGGAGTTTAAAGACTTTCCGCTTGTGAGACCTGCTTGTTTTTTTTTTGTTTTTTTTGATGGATGATGAGAATTCCTCATCCTCCATCATTTTCATCATCACCAGCAGTTTTGTCCTCATCATTGTTAGTTGGGGTTCAAGGAAGAAGGGCTGGAAAAATATCCCTGCACAAATCTATTTTAAGTTATTTTTTCTGAAATTAATTTGACTTAAAAAAGGTCTGTGCAGATTGTTGTGAGGATTTTTTTTTTTTGTTTAATTTGACTATTGAATTGAATTGAATTGAATTTACTTTTTAGTTTAGTTTAGTTGTTTTGTTTAAATTGAAATAATGTGATTTGATTTAATTTAATAATACTATGATATAGTATAGTGTAGTATAGTATAGTATATATTAGCTTGATTTAATGTTCAGCTCAGTTCTGCTCGGTTTTCTTTTTTGTTTTATTTCTCTTTTATTCCTGGGCGAACATTAGATTTAGTGTTTAGTTTTTTTGTTTATTTAGTTTAGTTTAATTAAATTCTATTCTATTTGTTTTGTTTTGTTTCTAATTGTTTTACATACATTTTTATTGCAATACTTAAACATTATTTATACAAGTCAATATAAATATTTTAACCTCATCTTTTTATTAATATGGACACACTCACACATCCACATATATACAAATGTACATACAGAAATAAACATTTATTAAATTTCAAGACACACACACACACACACACAAACACAAACAGATTTATTTTCTTAAACTCAACTTCTTTGAGAAAGAAAAGGAAATATCGCGTTTTATAATACGTTACACTGTTCATCGAATCCAAATGTTGTTTTGTTCCCAGGGCGATTACGGACAAGCTCATAAATTCTGCGGCGCAGACTCACACGTCCCAGATTTCTACTCGTACGGCCGCACCGTCCACATCACCTTCAAATCTCAAGCTTTCCAGACAGGAAACGGCTTCAATCTGACCTATCAGGTGGCCGGTGAGTCCAGTCGGCCCATTGCACCGCTTCTGCTGGACTGTTTTAGAGTGTGTGTGTGTGTGTGTGTGTGTGTGTGTGTGTGTGTGTGTGTGTGTGTGTGACCCTCAGGCTGCAGCAGGGTGTACGAGCAGGAGTACGGTTATCTGAAGAGCCCGGGCTGGCCCGACTTATATCCTCACAATCTGGAATGTTCCATGGTCCTCCAGGCTCCGGCCAACAGCTCCATCTCTCT
>MU204191.1:13062543-13071243 GCA_017309775.1 Paedocypris sp. Pulau Singkep
AAGATGTTTTGGTAGACATGACCTTAAATTTCTCCATTTATACACGCAATCACATGATCATATCCTGTATCGAACCAGGACAGTGGCGGTTTAACCTTGAATAACCCTAGGCGAGACGCTTGAATAACCTTGAATAACCCTATTACACACTTAAATGAAACTGAATAAATATTCAAAATATCACAAATAACAATACAGAAACGTAAAATATTACAACACCTCTATATAAACACAAACTGCAGCTGAAATCTGACGCAACGTAAAAAGCATTTATATGAAATAAGTGGAAACATATTTTAAAGGCCATTTAAAAACGTTTTTTTTTTTTTTTTTTAAATATTGTAATCAGACTGTAATCAGTCATATTGATAGCTGATCAAAAGCAGCATAATACATTTCTAAACATGGGTGTTTAAGTTAAATATAGATTTAACATTTGATCGCAAAGGTTTTCCTAATCTTAATTTTTCTATTTTACAGGTCATCTTGCCAATTTACGACCAATCAAATAGTGCGACGTCATCATTATTCGCCAGCCCGAGCCGTTTTTGTACATACATCTGTTGTTGACGTTACGAACGCTATGGACGCAGAAGTCAATCGAGCTCCACGTTGTTTTCTCGCGTCCATAGATTGTGGATGATTGATCTATTGCTCCCGAGTGTTTCTCGGACTTGAAGGATTCCGTGTTTCCGCGTGCCCGTGGACTGGTGCCTTTGCGCTATCGCGTTTCTCCGAACAATCCCGAGTGTTTCCGAGCGTTATCGAGTGTCCGAGCATTATCGACTGTTTCCGAGTGTTATCGAGTAATGTTATAAACTATGATTGGTAGAAGGGGACATATGTCTGTCAAAATATTATTGGTAGATCTCTTGCTAAAGGGGGTGGTTTGGGTATTATTTTATTTTTGATGAGTTGTGATAAAGGAATCTTGTAAGATCTTCATTTGTAATTTTCTGATGAAAATTGTGGAAACACATTCACTTCCAAATGTTTTTTAAACAATATAAGAGCAAGACATTTAAGACATAAAAATAATCCTTTAGTAAAGTTGCTTTATTTCATCAACAGGGATCCAGAATCTTAGCTGTACTGTAAAATCTTAGCTGTACTGTAAATTATGGAGCAAAATGCTTAAAATTAAAACACGTTGTTATTATTAATGAAGCATCAGTTGCTGAAGCAGAAGTGTTTCATCATCCTGTAAAGAAGCGAATGTTCTTTAAAAAAGAGGAACTGCTGTCACATGAATAAATCAGGAATAAAATTTCACAACAGTTCGGATGAAGTAAATCAAACAGTAAGAACACAGAAGTCGGAAAGATAACTTTGACTACTCTTAACTACAGCTATAGACAAACAGGCTTAAATGCAAAATGCATGTAAAATGCAAAGAAATGTTTTATGAATCATCGATATTTAACAAGCTACATTTTATGAATGAGGCATGTAAAAGAGCATAAATGGCGGAGCTGATGCCAACGCAGTCGTCTTTCAGATCTTCACAAAGGAGTAAATGGGTTCCTCCTTTGGATTCTTGTTCTAGAAACACACACACACACACACACACACACACACACACACACAGATTTGGAACAGATCCAGAAGATGCTCCAGCTCGTTCTTCACTGAGATCTTACCTCACGTCTCACAGTCGAGTAGAGCGACTCTTCAGCTCTTCACCTCCTTCATCATCTGCTCAGAATGATAAGACATCACATCAGCTTCCTGAAACGCCTCATCTTCACAAACACAACTGTAAATTATATTTTAATTCTACGGACGTTTACCTGCGCGTTTTTTGCAGAACATAGGACGTTTCTTCAGAACAACGATGGCTGACGTCAAACACAGCACCAGGATTATTTGTAGAGCCACAAACAGCGGAGTCATGTTGACGTTGGGTCCTGAAAAACAGTTCAAACCACAAAGTTTGCGGACATTTTCTGAATTATTTATGGGAAGGTTGTCAGGTATTCCCCGAGTGTGAAAAGAATTCTCAGAATATAAAAGAAAAGTTTCCAGAGTTTAACACAATCGATGATGTTCGAGCAAAACCAGAGGCTAAGAAAAGCAATTTGAAAACTCATAAAAATCAAGATCTTCTTTACCTGAGTACGGCTGACATGTTTGAGAGGCGTTGAGGTGTGTGTCCTGGCGTTTGATGATGTAGTTTGACACACAGGTGTAGGAATCATTCAGACTGTGGATCTCCAGAGGTAAAGAGACTCGTCCGCTGAGTTTAGTCACACTGATGGAGGAGATCAAGCTCTTTCCTTTGTACCAGGACATAGTCATGTTGCTCACGTTCTCCACCTCACACACCACCTCACACACTGATGAAGAGTCTGAAGAGATTGAAGAGATTCTCTTGATGACGGGAGCAGGAGTATGAGCTGGAAAGATACAAGAAATAAATGCGTACTACATTCCTGAGAACAAAATGTCATGGGTTGGTAAAGAAAACGATTACAGTAAAATATATTTTTTTTTAAATATTTTTAATACTTTCAAAATAAAAGTTCATATTAGCAATGATTTTCTCTAGCCAATGTGTTTTTGCCATCCTCTCGTTCTCAACTCCCTGATCATGAAGAGCATCAATGTTCTCAAGGAATATTCTAAATGAAGTTTTAATGTGTCTTTACAGTATAATTTCTTAAACAATGAAATTAAACGCGAAAGTAAATCTTTGTCTGTTACACTAGGTACATATTTATATTTGCAGCAAGAACGAAATTTGAATATTTTCAAATTACTAAAACAATTCTCTCACCGTAGACAGAAATCCTGAATCTCTTGTTTCTGGTAAAGAATGTTAGTTTATAACGTCCAGCGTCTTCAGTTCTGATGTTTCTGATGGTCAGAGATCCAGTTTTGTCCATCATCAGTCTGTCTCTGTCATCTGTGTCTCTGTCTCTCTCTGTCTGTCTGTCTGTCTGTCTCTCTCTCTCTCTCTCTCTCTCTCTCTCTCTCTGATTCCTGCTAGTTTGGAGTTTTACCAATTAGAATAAAAATCAGTTTTATTGGCCAAGTGTGCTTTGCGCAGCAAATTGGATTTTACTCTCATGTCTTTTTTTATAGATTTATTTAAAGTATAGTTTAAATATAGTATTATAAAATAGTACAGTTTATTTAAAGATAGCCTTTCACACGGAATTACAGGACCACAAGAAAACTGCAATTGACAAAAATATAGTGCAAATACAAATGACGCAAAGGATTGTGGGTAGATCAGCAACGGAAAATAAATAGCGAAAAAAAAAAAGTTCAAAAACTCTTATCAAGCTTGAGGAAGAAAGGGAATAAAAATGAGCGGAAAAGCTGGACCAATTAAACATCAATTCCACAACCCGCCCCATCTTCATCCAGCATTTATTTTACACGATTCTGCCAAACTCCGATTTCCGAGAAGTCTGTCTGTCAGCTTGTGTGTGCGCGTGCGCGTGCGTGGGTGCGTGCGCGCGCGCCCACGTCGGGGCGGAGCTCCGTTTCACGCAGCAGTCACATGCTCTTACCTGCGCAAGAACAGCGGATGTGTGGAGTGACAGTCGAGTTTAAAAAAAACACAAATAAACAGGGAGAATAAGAGAGGAAACACCACGGTCAAGTAAGTCTGTCATTACTTTGACATTTTACTACATGAAAAAGGAGTTTATTCTGGTGTGTGTGTGTGTGTGTGTGTGTGTGTGTGTGTGTGTGTGTGTGTCTGAATGTCAATTAGAAGATGACATTCAGTAAACGCATACAGTTGAGGACACATTTTTAAAAAGTGTTTTAAAAATTATGTACAGCAACACCACAATTTGTGTTTTTATAGCCGGTAGATCGCTTAGACTGGGTCGTTCAATCGCAAAAAAGTAGATGCAAAACGAAAATGTGTGAGTTGTGAGTGTGAATCTGGTGGAAAAACTGTCCCTGGGTCTGCTGGTCAGAGTTTGTGTCCGTACGGAGGGAAGTCTGGTGGTGATACATGTCCATGATGATCTGCTGAGGTGATGTCCTCCAGGGAGGAGAGAGATCATCCAGGGATGGTACACCTAGGGTGACTATATTTTGACTTCCAAAAAGAGAACCAGCGTGGCCTCGAGATTAATTCAGACTTGCTTCTCGGAGATTGATAGACATGATTTAATAAGCTTCAATAGTGCGAAACTAACTTCTATAAAAAGAAAAAAATGTAATCTGTAAAAACCTAAATCTGTAACAAAACAAGTCCTAGACTCTTATCTAAGAAAAAAAAATTGTGTCTATTTATATAAGGATAATATCTCTATTAGTGAGCAGTATTAGTGGGCAGTTATGCTATTAAACATTTTGACACAACAATTTATTAATTTAGAAAGTTTCAATTTACACATTTTTGTTACCTGGGCATTATGTTGTTTATTAATTTATTAACTATAAAGTTCGCAAACTCTGCCTAAAGCCCCGCCCTCCTCACAGACAGTTACTACAAAGACCAATCAAACATAACGGTGACATCGGGTTCTACCCAGTCAAAAGTAGAAAAGGTGGCATCATAAAAAGCGAGTGAGATTATTTGCTTTAAAAAATTGATAAATAATACGGGACATCCAGTACTGTTTCAAAACGGGACGCGTAATTTAATTCTCAAATAAAGCATGGGTGACATATCTACGTATACGTGTAATGGTCCTTTGAGCAAGTGAAATCCGGACATCTTTGTGAATTTATAAAACCCGTCCTAAGGTTGGCTTTCTTCCTAAATCCACCATAGTGTTGGCTTGGTTTTTCTGTTGTTCAATGTGAGGTCGTTATATAATATAAAATTCAATATGTGTATTTCAATAATGTATTTTGCTTTTAAATCGGCAAAAATGTTTTTTGAAAGTGTATTTTTCACACTATAGTAGACGGGGCTGTTATCTGGTGCAGAACAAGAAGCCAGAGAGACCATAGTGCACAAAAACACACATTTAATAAAGAAAATCAAATGAGCTCAGGGACAAACTCAGCAACACAGGCTGGTGCCGTGTCAACAAAGATGTAAAGTACTTGAGTAAATAGTCTTACTTTAGGTATTTTTGTAAATATTGTAAATTTTGTCTTTTTTGGCTACTTTGGACTTTGTATTTGCACTGAGTATCAAAAAAATAAGCAACTTTTCAATTCATGCAGTCCCAATAAAATCTCCCAATCAATAAAGTACTAAGTACAAATACTATGCTCAGTGTTTCAATGTCTAAAAAACTTTTCAAGTTTCTCAATGCGTTGGTCTAACTTTCTTTTTTTTTTCAATTCTATCATACATTTGTAAACATACTCTCTATTTACAAAATGTACAAAAATACCTAAAATAACAACGTCTATATACTTAGTAGTACTTTACACACCTATGAATGTCAATGGCAGACAACAAGACTCACACAGCTTAAATACACAGATAAATGAGATGAAACAGGTGGACACAACGAGACACATGACAACAAACCCAGGAAGAGAACAAACACGAGAATCCTGGCCTTTGTAGTTCATGAGCCAGACCAGGAACATGACACAAGTTTATCTTCTGGATCCTAGTTAAAGAAATACCAGTTAATCATTGTATATTATCATCATTAGTGCTGTCCAAGTTAACTAGTTAACGCACACGATTAATTTTAAGTGCTTAATCGCGTCAATTTCTTTTAACTTTATAGTTTTTTTAGCTTGCTGTCTCCTGATGTGCTCATTAAGATCAGCAGCTCACTGTCATTGAGAACAGGTGTTGTCATTTAGGCACAAAGTGTTTAATTGACACTGACATAATTTTAACCTCTTTGTGAGCAACACAGATACTTTTACTTTTCAACTGCAAATAACTTGCTCTGTTCAAAAACCTGAAGCTTTAGATTCATACGGATTAGATAAACAGTCAACACTGTATTTACTTACACTTGTTTTAAAAAACAGACATTTTAAGTTTTATGTAGACATGTGTGTCACGATAGAGTGATCAGTATTTATTAAGCTACGGTTCGTTTTCAGCTGAAAAAGAGAAGGCAAAACATGCTTCACGACGTTTTAATTTTATTAATATTATTTGTATTGTTTTTTGTTTTGTTTTTTTTTACAAAAAACACAACGTCCTGTTTTTATTGTACCTCCAAAAATATGCACTTCAAACTTTCAATTGATGGATAACACTTATATGTAAGACCAAAATTGACTTTTTCGTGTGTTTTACCTTGGAAAAAAGTGTGACTAGACCACGGAGGGTTAAAAACAAAGACAATACATTGCAAATTGAGCAAAAATTATACTAAATTATTTTTACAGTATTTAAACAAGTGTTTATTTAGTATTAAATTTACATTAATTTACATATTACACCCCAATATCCAATATTACACGCTTAATCGCGATTAATGTGGTTTGACAGCACTTGTACATATCATATTTCATCTTTCTAGTTCATCAGACCTCTCATTGTGGGAGTAAAGGTTTGTGCTTTGTACGTATGTTATGCTTCGTGTGAATACTCGCCTGCTCCTGCTGTGCTTTTTTACACCGACAGACTAACCAGCCACTAGCAGCACCATCATCAGTCCCAACACCAGAATGAATGGCTGGAATTTCACAGAAACAGTCTTGTTCTTCTCCTCCTCCTCCTCCTCCTCCTTCTCCTTCTCGGTGGTTTCTGAAAAACACAGTTCAGACAGTCAAGATTCTCTAGAATTAACCACTGATAGCAGTGACGGCAATTTAAAACAAACCAACATATTTAACCAAGAGTTTATGGCCTGAAGGTCTTAATACAAATATGTTGCTCAATTATGGATGCTTTCCAACAAGATTTTTTTGTTATCACTTTTAACTTGTTACTTTTGTATTAACCCTCTTTTTTTTTTTTTTTGAACTTTTGAGTTTAATCCGCATGATGTGCAGTTAAACGTTGACTAGAATCCTGGGATCACAGTTTAAATCACGGGGTGTGGCTACCAGGGGCGTGGCCTATTATGACGTCAAAACGTCTTTTCTGGTGTTTTTAGTGAAAACCTGAAACTCTTCGGTTTGTGTATCGTATTTAAACATTTATAAAAGTTAAAGCCCAATGTAATTATTGAACCAATTTGACCAGGTTTTTGCATATTATAGAATTAGATTAAGACATAAACAATACAGCTTTGGGTCAGATAAGCGAGTTTAGGTGACTTACCGCTGGAGGTCATTGTCAAATCAGTTCTGATGCCTGTGAATTAACACAGAGTTAAGAATGAACTTAGTTTTTAATTATGACGTCGATCACTTGTATATATGTAATGATATGTGTTTTGGGAGACGTCCATTGTATTATATTTATTTATATTGAAGTTTGACTATTCAATATTCGTTTGACTATTTTCCACTTAGATATGCGTGATGCTCTTTGTAGTGTGAATTTTAATGATTAGTTTAGTCTTTGTTTTTGCTGATTCGGCATTTAATGACTTGCCCTTTCTTCGCTTCTCTTCTAACCCTTTTCTGCGCGGTCACTAAAGGAAAGCTTTTCCAAATTTGGAGCGGCTCCCCTAGTGGTCACTGCAGTGGAAAAGCAATGGAGCTGACCACCTTGTGGACAAACTATGTATTAAAAGTGTGAATTTAAAATAATCGAGTTTTTTATTTATTATTATTTTTTTTTTTTTTTCAAATTTAAGTCCCTGAAATTTGACAATGACCAAATCGTATCACCAGTGATACAGAATCTAACAAAAATACTGAAGATTTTGCATCTATAAATAATCTTAATTAATGTTTTGGCTTGTGGTATACAGCCGGAGGCAATAAATAGATAAATACATTAAAACGATTAAAGTAAGCAATCAATGCACATTAAAACATGAGTACGATTTTTCTCTCACCGAAAACAGAAACTCTGAATGTCTTCTCGATGGGATCGGCGCTTATAGTTTTTAGTGTATAAAGTCCAGCGTCTTCAGTTCTGATGTTTCTGATGGTCAGGGATCCAGTTATATTGTCCAGCATCAGTCTGTCTCTGAACTGCTCAGCAGGTTCAGCATATTGTGGAGGGTTTCCTTTGGAGATGTTAGCGATTTGATGATCCCGAAACATCCACATTATCCGCTGGACCTTGAGTGAATCAGTGAGATTAGGGTGAAGAACCAGTGAATCTCCGACAGTCACTGACACTGACACTGGCTCTGTCACTGGCTCTGCCGTCTCTTCACCTCCACACACTCCTGAAACACATTGAGCAAACATATGGTGTTTTAAACAAAGTTTAAAATATAAAAGCTTTACCAATTAAAACATTTGACTGATAATATCACAAGATTTAAGATATAGCACGACTCTAGATTTTTTCCACAAAACATTCATTTTAGTACTTTTCTTAGAACTGCTAAAATGTAGCAGCATAACTGCAAGTTTAAAATCCTCAAATAATAACAGAAATTTACAATTCAAGTTTATGTAAAATGACATTTTACAGTTTTTCTCAAATGCTAAAACACAAAAGCCAATCCCCTAAACCAAATGACCAGTCATCTAAACATTTACCAAATCTAACCATCATTCTCCAATACCATAAATACATTTCACATGAAGACACAATTCACAAAACACAATGTCTGTTCTCATAACTCTAAACACATTTGTCCTTGCTGAAACAAGATGCAAAAGACCTCTGCTCATTCTCAAATGAAAGCTCATGTGATGCAAAATGCTTGACACAGTCAGCCATATTTGAACACA
>MU204191.1:13071268-13087174 GCA_017309775.1 Paedocypris sp. Pulau Singkep
TAAGCAACAGTGGCGCCAAGTTCAAAGATTGGCCGACCAATTCTGGAATCGTTGGAAACGTGAATACCTGCAAACACTACAAGTCCGTCGCAAATGGCAAGAATCCAGGCCCAACCTCGAAAAGGGTGACGTCGTCTTTCTGAAGGATGATCGTACATGCCGGAATGACTGGCCTATGGCACTCGTAACTGATACCTTCCCGGGTGGCGATGGAAGAGTCCGCAAGATCGAGATCAAGGTCGTCAAGGACGGAACGGCCAAGAAGTTTCTCAGGCCTGTGACTGAAGTTGTTATGCTTCTAAAAAACAAGGCCTAAAAGGTTAATTGGTTCATATAGTGGTTTGAGCATTTATGTGGCATCTTAATAGATACCAGGCGAGGAGTGTTCTGCCTCAGATTTTGGGCGTCGTATTAATGCTTTATGTTAATTTAGAGCCCGTTTTATATAATTAGGTCTTTTATTTTGAAGTTCCGGTTCGGGCCGTCAGACCGGAAGTCGGCCATTTTGTTTCGTTTTCATGCAAGCCGCATACGGGGAAGTCCATCAGTTGCCATCTGCCTTTTGTTTATGCTATCGACACCACCGTCTGTAAGTTTTGAGATAATATATAAGAGGACTGTTTAATTTTACACTTACATGTGAGCAATGTTCATCAGATACGTGAATTTGGTTATTTTAAAGACGTCAATTGGTTTACTGAGTTCGTGCATGCTATGCTAATACGGTATGCTAACCTATGTTTATATGCTAATGTTAATAGTAGATGTTCTGTTTGTGTCTACAGTTTTACTCCATGTTGAAACGTTTACGTGGTACGTCAAAATAAAGCGGAGCTAAGGAAGCTACATCCTGACTTACGTATTCATTCTACTGGAGTTAGGCCTGCTGCCAAATTGTGTTAGATACACACAAGGAGGGCAGTATACTTGTTGCTAATGCTGTGACTACATGTATACAAACAATTTCAGAGTGCAAAGTTTGCTGAAGATTCCAAACCAACACAATGAATGAAGGCAGAGTCAGGGGAAGAGAAATTCTAGTCACAGGAAAGAGAAGAGCTGGTCATGGAAGAAGAGATGCAGGCCAACGAGGAACAGAAGGAGGCCAACAAGGGGGAGGAGAGGAGAAGGTCCAAGAGGAAGAGCGAGACAACCTCACACCGCCATTATAGATAGAGATGCGAGCAACATTGATCATGTCATTGTCCATGGCATGACAATGGCTGAACCTGAGTAGGTTCACTGTGGCCACCATTATCAGCGTATTCAGACAAGACAACATGTATTGTACTCTATTGCTTTGTTTGTCACAATACAGTTTTGCAAGCCTGTGAAAGTAGTCTATTGGTTACAAATCAGTTGTTACTGTAGTTGAAAGAATACCACATAGAGGTGGGAGGGTTGCCATATTTACAGCGCCACAAGAAGCCCTCGTTGTGGATATAGTTCGTGAGAACAACCTCATCAGACTCCGGCAGATCAGAGACAAAGCAAAGTAATTGCCGATACGTAATGTCAATGTTGAGAGTGAGCGATAATGCAAAATGTGTACAGTGAGTGTGTAGAAAAGTCTTTGTTTGCGGTCACACTACAGAAGGAGATTGGCCAAAAAGGAGAAAGAAATTGGCTAAAGAGACTTTTTAATAACAGTGTGAAAACAAGTGAAACCGGTAACTAACTAAATTGTAAACAAACATTACATTTAAATGCCTCAAGTTGCCATAGAGACACTGATACAACAGTATGCTTTTGCCATATTCAATAATGCATGGAATGAAAACCTTATTTTTAATAAAATCAGGTCACCTTATTACTTATGAAAAAGATAGAACATGTAACACCTTAGAAAGACTTTTTCAACACCTGATAAATGGTTTAAAACAACACTAAAGGCATTTGCAATGGTCACCACCAAGAAGATAAATGTCCTGAAATGATCGGAGAAATTGTTAAGTTAAGAAAAAAGTTTGAACTCTTACCGCTGATAATCGACAGTGTAACACACATAATTAACAGATTCCTTCCATTGAACCACAACATTTTTCAACTTCATTCGTCGGCCAAACAAAAGAAAATGAGATTCAAACTAATCTAGTTCATTCAAACTAATGAGTTCACATACTAATCACGAACGAACGTGTCTATAAGAGGTCGAGGGTACTTATGTAACCCTGAGAGGAGAAAATGAAGACACTACGTATTGGAATTTCTGACAGAAGCATGAAGCGAATAGAATGACACAGTGACAACTGCAACCAATGGCGACAGAGCACCGCCCCTCGGAGGCGGAGCCTACAAGCCAGACGCGTGCTCTGACCGCCATATCCTCAGAACAAAGCGTCAGGATAAAAAAACCTCCCCCAGTCACCTCTAGTCCCATCGATTCCCTTGCGGCAACTTACTCAGTGTCTACGTTCTCTCCTCTCAGGGTACTGAGGGTTACAAAAGTAACCTAGTTCCCTTTCGAGTCTGTTTCTCGACTAGAGATGTAACGATATTGGAGATATTGCGATATCGCGGTATTAAAAATGTCTCTATATACCGTCATCGTCATTATGGTATACTGTATTTACTCGACTATAAGTCGAGGATTTTTCATAAACATTTCGGGCTCAAAGTGGGGGGCTCGACTTATACGCGCGGTGTACCGAAATAGAAAATATTTTACTCAGTGCGCAAGCACAGCACAAGCAAAAGCTCTGCACATCGTGCTGCTGCTCTCCGTCTCTCTCTCTCTCTCTCTCTCTCTCTCTCTCTCACCCCCACCCCCCCTCTCGCACGTGTGCACTCACACAGGCGTGTTTGCCACGCGTCTCAGCTCAGTTCTTTAAGGTAAAAGCGTGAGGCTTCAGAAATGAACGAGTCACACTCACACGGTGGATTTCAAACGTAGTATTTATTCCCAAAACACGAGTCAATGGCGTTTGCTTCGGGAGAACTGTTTGCATTTCTCTTAAAGGGGCAGGGCACTTTTCTGACAAATCTTTAAAATTATAATGCAATACCAATAACAAATTAAACCTTAAACATAAATAACAATACCTTAAATAGATTAATACAAACCTAAATAAACAGGATTACTTTGATTTTGTGCTTCTTTTACCACCAAGAATGTCTGAATAGTTTTATCATTTCTATAGGAGTGAAGATCTTCTGAACAGGTTGTTTAAGTTGTTTAAGTTGTGAAAAAATAAAGTGATGATATTTTAAGAGTTACTTCTCATTTTATTTCGGAAGGGGGTGCGTACCCGGCACTTTAGTATTCCGATGGGCCCCAAATAACCGGAAAATTACTTTATATGAAATGCAAAATTGGGTTTCTACTCGTTTCTATCTTTTCACTTTTTCACTTTCTTTTCACCAACAATCTTCAGTAAAACCTTTTTTGTATTTATTTACTTTTTAGAAATAGTTAAATCATACGAATAACAAAATGTTTAAATACGTATTTTAAATATTGTATAAAAAGACAAAATTGAATTTAATTATTTTTGCTGCCCACACACTTGGCCATGAAAACTGATTCTGATTCAACCATCAGATGACACACTCACCACAGCCCACTAGACCACATAAAAACCAGAACCAGAGGAAGAAACAGGAACAGATCTGTCACTTTCTCCAGAGACTCTACAAGGAGAACACAAGAGAGAGAGACAGACAGACAGAACGAGAGAGAGAGAGAGATAGAGAGACAGACAGACAAAGAGAGAGAGAGAAAGAGAGACAGACAGAGAGAGAGAGAGAGAGAGAGAGAGACAGACAGACAAAGAGAGAGAGAGAGAGAGACAGACAGACAGAGAGAGAGAGATAGAGAGACAGACAGACAAAGAGAGAGAGAAAGAGAGACAGACAGACATACAGAGAGAGAGAGAGACCTGTATTCTCTGAGTCAGCGAGTTGTGAACAGGTCTGCAAAAATCGTTTTCATCTGTTGTATTTTGTTCTAGGGTTTTTTGAGTATCGGAATTGTCAAGAAAGCTACAACTACTTTTACTTCGCAAGTAACTTTCTGTGAACATGTTGAGAGAAATTATTAACGTCACAATTTTCATCTTGTTAATTGTGAAAGGTGAGTGTTTCATTACACAACATTGTAAATGTGTGAGTGAGTGTGTAACAACAGTGTATCATGTCTCATTTTTACAATGAAACAAATAGTATTTGATCGTTTTGAGTCTTTTTATCTTCCATTTTGTCTGAAGGGTCAAATTAACACCAACATTGTTGTAACAAAACCATGTACTGTAGTAGGCGTTACAAATATGTGAACTTAACAATATTTAGTATACATGTAGATCACACTAAGACAAACAGCTGCAGCTTCTAAATTTTTATTATTAAACTTTTAACACGGGTCAATTTGACCCGAACAGAATCTTTGTAATATAAACATGTAGCGTGGTGTTACAAACATGTGAACTGAATCATTATATTTTTGTAAAATAATGATTACACCAAATAAGCCAAGCAGGAAAAGTTTCAAAGTGGAAACTTTTAAGTATTTTTTAAATATTTTTTATATTAAAACGGCTCAATTTGACCCGAACATAATAGGAGGAATTATTATGCATGTTTATTCCGAGGTTTTAATTTGTCTTGTCTAGTCTGGAAGACCATTGAACAAATGATCATGATCTGGCAGAACAGAAAATGTGAAAATTAACTAGAGCAAAGCGATCGCACAGCGACTTTGTGTTGGTCTGGAACTAAGAAAAGCGCTATATAAATAAACTTGAAGTTAAACTTGAGCAAAGACTTGAGAATCTAATCACAGAACAAACACTAGAAGAACATGCAACATCAAGCAAGTCAGCATAACCTGTCAGCACTGATAAAGCCTCCTAGTTAAAAATACAAAGACACATGAATAAATGCAAAACAAAACGTGATGATCGATTGATGATTTGTGTGTGTTAATGAGGGTTATTGTGTGTGTTTGATCAGGAGTGTGTGAAGCTAAAGAGACGTCAGTGTCGATGTCAGTGACTGAAGGAGATTCAGTGATTCTTCTCTCTGATGTCACTAAAATATTCCCAGACGAGCCCATAATGTGGACCTTTAGATATCCAATGATTCGAATCGCTTTCATCGACAAACCCAACACTCCAGAATATGATCCTGTTGAGCAGTTCAGAGACAGACTGATGCTGGACAATATAACTGGATCCCTGACCATCAGAAACATCAGAACTGAAGACGCTGGATTGTATAAACTATCAATCTTTTGCATATACCCCAGATTCAAGAAATTCTGGATTTCTGTCTACGGTGAGAGAATTGTTTTAATAATTTGAAAATAAATATATATTTAAAAAATTCTGTATTCAGACAACAGTTTTCATCTTATTTTTTTTTTTAACTCTTGCTGTAAATATAAATTCGTACCTAGTGTAACAGAGAAAAGTTTTACTTTACATCAAATTTCATTGTTTAAGAAATTATAAAGACACATTAAAACTCCATTTAAAATGAATCCACAAATCGTCATTGTGAAATGTAAAATGACGCTAGAGATAAGAATTGTCTACATGTCTAGATTATTCTTTGGGAACATTGATGCTCTTCATGATCAGTGAGTTGAGAACAAGAGAACGGCAAAAACACATCGGTTGGAGAAAAGAATTGCTACACTGCAGAAAATCCACGTGAAAAAAAAAAAAGAAACAAAATGGGTTAAAAATATAAAATAAAGCAAGTAAAATTATCTGCCAATGGGGTGAGAAACTGTTACAAGACACATAAAAAATAATTTTGTTACACGGTAGATTTGCTTCTGCACTTCAGTTCTTGTTCTCATTTGTTCTCTTGTTCTCACTTGTAAATGTAAAAAAGTAGCTACTTTCTTAAACTGAGAAACATTGTGTTCTTAAAATAAGAACATTTCACTTGACATTTCTTGTTTCAGGAAGTTCTGTGTTAAAACACAATGTCTGCTTTGGAAAATGTCCCGATTTAGTGTAAAATATCATTAGAATTAGTATTTTTTTCTCAGCAAGAAAATTTAAGTCCTATTTGTTTTGTTTCAAGAAATAATCACTCTTAATCCTAAAATAGTTAATTTATCTTGTAAAAAAAAAAAAAGATTCATTGTCTTTTTGCAGTGTAATGTGAATTTTAACTTTTAAAAAATATTGATAATATTTAAAAACTATATTACTGTAATTGTTTTACATGTTGCTCTCAGGAATGTAGTACGTATTTATTTCTTGTAAAAGCTGTAAATAAAAGTTGTATCTTTCCAGCTCGTCCTCCTGCTCCCGTCATCAAGAGAATCTCTTCACACTCTTCAGACTCTTCATCAGTGTGTGAGGTGGTGTGTGAGGTGGAGAACGTGAGCGACGTGACTCTGTCCTGGTACAAAGGAAAGAGCTTGATCTCCTCCATCAGTGTGACTAAACTCAACAGATCTTTACCTCTGGAGATCCACAGTCTGAATGATTCTTACACCTGTGTGTCAAACAACACCATCACACACCAGGACACACACCTCAACACCACGTGTCAGACATACTCGGGTAAAGAAGATCTTGATTGTTGTATACGAGTCATCAAAATGTTTTTTTTTTTTACTTAGTTTCTGGTTTCATTTTTGCAGCATCGCTTGTGTTGAACTCTGGAAACTTCCTTTTTTAATCTTTTATGATGGAGTGTTTCTCTGGATGAGATCATTTACCATAACCAGAGGTGTAAAGTACTTGAGTACACTTTAGGAATTTGTGTACATTTTGTTAAATATACAACATGTATACATACAACTGATTCTTAAAAAAAAAAAGTACGACAAACGCGTAAAGAAGTTCTTTAGACATTGAAACATTGAGCATAGTATTTGTACTTCTGTTAGTACTTGTACTTTGTTGATTGCGTGAATGTTTTAGGACTGCGTGAATTTAAAAGTTGCTTATATTTTTGATACTCAGTACAAGTACAAAGTAGCCAAAATACTAATACGTAAAAAGTAGTTACAAATATTACTAAATTGTAGTAGTAGTAGTAAACCTTCAATTCAGAAGAAATTCAGAAGAATTGTACTCAAGTACTTTACACGCCTGACCATAATGTCAGGAATAGAACACTTTGGATTGTGTGTCTCTAAGAGACTGACATTCTGGCTGAGTTGAAAATGAAAGTTTGAGCTCCCTTGTTTTTAGTTTAGTTGTTTTTGTTTGGCTTTAGTAAAATAAGTTTCTCTTTGAAAATCCCCGACAACCTTCACAAAAATAAGTCTGAAAGTCGAGGAAAGTTACATTTGATCTGCTGCACTAGTCTCAATCAATCGGTCTTTGATCACTACAATTCACCCATTCACAAAGACTTCAAACTCAACACAACAGTCATTTATTCTACTTACAGAATTTATCTACTTACTTACATTAAGTTTAAGTTTACATAAGTTTCATTACTTAAGTTTCAGAACTCAACTTGGCACTTTATGTAGCGCTGCCAATAATCCTGGTGCTGTGTTTGACGTCAGCCATCCTTGTTCTGAAGAAACGTTCCTTATTCTGCAAAAAATGCGCAGGTAAACGTCCGCAGAATTAAAATATAAAGCACAGAAATGACTCATCATTCTGAGCAGGTGAACGTGAAGAGCTGTATTACGCTGAGGTGTCGATCGAGACCATCATGAGACGTGAGGTAAGATCTCGGTGAAGAACGAGCTGGAGCATCTTCTGGATCTGTTCCTAATCTGTGTGTGTGTGTGTGTGTGTGTGTGTTTCTGGAACAAGACTCCAACGGAAGAACCCATTTACTCCTTTGTGAAGATCTGAAAGACGACTGCGTTTGCATCAGCTCGGCCATTTATGCTCTTTCAAAGGCCACATTCAGAAAATGTACACTGTTAAAAGTGTCTCGTTGGATCAAAGTCGAAATTTGGCGTCAACTGATTACACCTAATCACTTTACTTTGGTCCAATTTAAAATGTTTACTTTGAAAGGAATTAACTATCCACTACTTAGCCAATGCAAAAAACATGTTTGAATCTAACTAAGTTTTTTTTTTTAACCCCTAACCCTAATAATAATAATAATAATAATAATAATAATAATAATAATAATAATAATAATAATAATAACAATAATAATGTGTATAAGAGTATCTAACATTATATCATAAAATCTGAACAGAACCCATGAACCCATTGACCACTGAGGTGTAATAACAACTTATTCAAATAAGTTGCCTTATAAAAAGACTTCAAGGAATACAAAATCTGCTCAATTGGTCCATTAAAAGACAGGCAGCAACAGCGCCTCCCATGCTGGGAATTGTAAATAGGTAAACATGCGAGAAAAAAACAAGACACATTGATGGTTGTTTACCTAATTACCTTTACTACCTAATACTGCTTTACACTACACTAACATACTTACTTTTAATTTGGACGAAGCACATTTTACATTACCAAAAATTACCGAAAATTAAACGCTTCGAGTTAGATCAAGTATAAAAATGTATTACTATAGTATTGACACGCCTTTGGCACTTGTGTCGCTTGTTAAATATCGACATGATTTATAAAAATTTTTTTTTACATTTTACATGCACTTTGGATTTATGCCTGTTTGTCTTTAGTTTAAAAGTGAAAGTTACCTTTCCGACTTCTGTGTTCTTACTGTTTGCCCTGTTTCATCATCTCTCATTTCATCAGAATTGTTGTGAAAGTGCATTTTATTTCTGACTGGGGATTTTTAAAGGATGTTCGCTTCTTTACAGGAAGACGAAACACTTCTGCTTCAGCAACTAATGATAACTTCATGAATAGTAACGTGTTTTGATTTTAAGCTTTATGCTCCATAATTTACAATACAGCAAAGATTCTGTAACCCTGTTGATGAAATAAAGCCAATGTAAAACTAAAGGATTTTTTATGCCTAAAATGTCTCTTTCTTATATTGTTAGAAAATGTTTTGATGTCATTTTGAGATATTTAGAATATTCTACGTTTCATTTAAGTGTGTAAGACTGTCAAAGTTGACATGTTAAAGACGGCCATTTTTTCATTTACAGTTTGCTTGTATTGTCATTCAAGGTAAAACCGGGTCAGAACAGAACACTTGATCATGTGATTGCTTACATAAATGAGGAAATTTAAGGTCATGTCTACCAAAATAATTCTAGACATGTCATGCGGTACTAAATTGCAAAATAATCAGCATCAGCAAATTTCCAGTTCCTGAATCAAACGCACAAGAACATATCCATTTCATTAAACATGATCCTTTCATTAAAGCATCTTAAAATACTGTACATTACTTCTCACAACTTTAGACAGACGTAGACATCCTCAGTAACAGATTAAGAGTATTAACATTATGATAGTAACACAATATAAATCAAGAACGACTGTTTGCTTCCTGCTGCTGGTTTCGTACGATCTACACGACTGTGAAAAACACATGAATAAAAGTGTCTGTAGAATGACTGAAACACTAAATGTCATAAATAAATAAATAATAAATAAATTATTTATATTATATTTATTACACATAAATATATCATTGAAACATGAAGTTCAGAAAGCTATAAACTTTTAGTCGATGTTTTCAATGTGCGGGGAAATCCATTAGGAGTCGTCGTATGGGTAAATGAAATAAATTAAATGAAAAAGTAGAATTTTTCTTCAGGCTCTTTTGTTTGTTTGGGCTCCTTCTGAAAGACAGCTTTGTTGCTTTCTGTGAAAATTATGTTTAATGTTTTTTCTTCAAGGGTTGAAACACAGACCAGCACCCTAATACTGTATATCCATATATTTGCGCCCTTTGTTGATTGGGGCGTCTATAAAATGAATTCTGAACAGAAACCCATGTGTCTTGACCACTGAGGTGTAATGTGATAAACAACAATTCAATCAAATTAGATAGATAGATGGATGGATGGATGGATGGATGGATGGATGGATGGATGGATGGATGGATGGATGGATGGATGGATGGATGGATGGATGGATGGATAGATAGATAGATAGATAGATAGATAGATAGATAGATAGATAGATAGATAGATAGATAGATAGATAGAAACAGAAAGACACAGACAGATGGACAGATACTGTAGATGGAGAGGTAGATAGATATGTAAGCCAAATAGACAGATAGACATTTTAATAGAAAGAGGTATATAGATAGATAGACAGTCTGCTAGAAAGAGATGGATGGATGGATGGATAGACATACGGACGGACGGATGGGTGGATGGATAGATAGACAGAAAGAAAGCCTGATAGAAAGAGATGGATGGATAGATAGATACATAGACAGACAGAAAGACAGACATTCTGATAGACAGAGATGGATGAATGGATGGATAGATAGACTGACAGACACTCTGATAGAAATACATAGATGGATGGATGGATGGATGGATGGATGGATGGCTGGCTGGCTGGCTAGATAGATAGATAGATAGATAGATAGATAGATAGATAGATAACAATAAAAAAATCAACAACAACAACAAATAACAGTAACAACAAACACACACACACACACACACACACACACACACACACACTGTTTTCTTGGATGCTCAGACGGACATTTATCCGCGCACGTGTGCATGTGTTTGCTTGTTTGTGTCGAAACATCTGTTCACCAACATCTGGTTTCTAAGATGTTCTCATGATTTACGTACAAGATGTTCCTAAATTTATACGAGTCACAGTTCATGAGAAACTGTACAAAAACAGAAATGATGCTCTAATGCAGCGGTGCCAATGATTTCATGGCCAAACTTGTCTTTGCTCTGAATGTTTGAGACTCAGTTATTTTTTAATTACAATAAAAAGCAGATATTAATCATTAAAAAAGTAAAAGATAAAAAAGTCTATGTAAAGATACTTTCCGACTCATTTTTATCACTGATCTAATGCAAGAATTGACGTGGTGTGTGAAAAACATACAATATAATTAAAAGTATTATTAATACTTTTATTATTATTATTATTAATATTATTATACGTAGAAGTATTAATATTTCTATTTTTAACAATGAGCAGATTATTCTCTTTTACAGTGTTTATTACTTATGCCATCAACATGTTATTAATTATGTTTTACACATGTTATGAACACCTAAAACATGAATGAACATTGTACCAGTCAACACCCCGAAATTTAAAAAAATGTAAAAAAAAAAAAAAAAAAGTGAAATTTGATAAACCACTGACTGCATTACAAAACACCAATACTTTTTTTTTAATACAATACAGTTAATTTAAACATTATTATGCTAGTATTTATTATACTGATATTGATTATGAAAACAAAAAGAACTTTACATCAGTTACATTATGTAGTTTGTACTTTTTCCATCATGTTTTAACAACAACAACCATGCACTTTTTTAACGCACATGATAATAAAATAGAATTATAAAAATGTATTTATAACATGTTATATATTATAAAAATGACAGTACTATGCTCGGTCCTCGACTCCAGCGACTGCAGAAAGTCTTTACGTGATCAACAAGCTTCAGCCTGGAATCCAGAACTCCAAGTTCATCCATGTGCAGCATCTGTTGCTCACCAAATATAATCAACTCTATAAATAGAGCCACTGTTTCTCCATCCATCATAGTTATGATCCGCTCACCACCAGCAAAACACAGGCAGAGGACGAGGAGCAAAGCAGACGCGAGGAGACTGTTGGTGGTCCGTCTGAGACCCTTCTGAGCAGAGATGAGAGACTAGAAGCTTCCATCTTCTGCAGACCATGAGAGGATGTGTCTCCCCTGGAGGGTAAGTGGTGAAAGTCAGGCTGGCTGTTTATTAACTAAGCTGTTTATTAACTACTAACTTTTTGGACTAATTAGTAAACTGAGCTGGTCATGTGGTTTATGGCTGGTTGTCTTCAGGCTGATTACAAGAAGCATTATATGTATTCGCTTTTCAGATTTTGGCTCTGATAGATAGATAGATAGATAGATAGATAGATAGATAGATAGATAGATAGATAGATAGATAGATAGATAGATACAATTTTGAGTGACAAAAATTAATGTTAATTATTGTTGACAAAAAATATTGTTAATATTTGAGCTTAAAATATTTCGAATTAATCACCATTATAAATACACTTGTATTCACTTCTCAGAAGCAGTGATGGACTTGGTGGAGTTTTTTGAAGCATTTGAGATTAGTGAAGCATTTCATGAAATAATATATTTGAACGTTTGAAATGTCGTATTAAATAATATTTATATAGATATTACATATATCGACTTTTCATATTATTCCTATTATTACTGTAACTACTATGCTGTCAAATTTAAACTAATTTGAATTTGAATTGAAAGAAACTGGGATGGTGTAAAACACTGCGCAATATGTACAGTTATCTCTCTTTCACTTTTGTTTGTGACTGTTGCGTGTGTACAAGTATGTCCATGCCCCTTGTGTTCTTTTGATTTGTATTTTGCACTCTTTTCCTGTATTTGCACCTTAAATTTCATTGCACCATTGTGCAATGACAATACAAATTATCTTAACTTAATTGGAAAAAATCCTTAATAATTTCATGGCTGAACTGTTAAGCGCTTGATCAGTTCTTCTGAGAAGGAAACGAAATAAAAAGACAACAAGGAGAAATAAGTAGAATAGATGGGAAAATAATAACAATTTTAATTAAAAACACAGTATTTCATAAGATGTTGTCATTATTTTCAACAGCGAGTAAATGTTTTTATTTAATTTCTCGTTTGCAGTGATTTTTTATGTTATCAACGTGCAATTTGATCATTATGTTATTAACTTCTGAAATAAAATCTATTTTGAATTACGTGTTTTTTATTTAGAAATATTCTTTAGGTATAACTAATTAAATAGTTACAAAGCATAATTGGTACCGATAATGTTTTTCAACGCTTTAAAACGGCGTCTAACACGTCACTAGTGTATTTTTATTTTATTTGCCGAAGGAACGCGCCGCCTGAAAGCTAGTAACATTGTGATTGGGCAATAGATGTTAGCGTTTCCACCAACACGTGATCTGCATCAATATGATTGGACGACAGAGTCTCGATTTGTTTTACAGTACTCGTCGCTCTCCTGAAACCGGAAATACCCTTTTATGGCTGGAATGCTGAGACTTTTACAGACATATTATCAACTTCCGGTTGGGTGTGCGCGTCTATCTTGTTTTAAAATCTCCGTTTTTTCGCCTTAATTATCGTTTGTTTCATTTCTGCTTTTCTGGTTGTTCACTTATTGTCCAAACATTCGCGGTGAGTAGAAAACGAGGCTTTTTCTACAACTCAAATGTGGCTCATTTTGACACCAAACTCTGTTTATCGGACATTCCGTTATTTTTCCAGTGTTATTTCTCGTTCTAGATAATGTCGAAGTCCCTGAAGAAGATCGTGGAGGAGACGAGGGACAAAAGTTTACCCGAGGTGGACATGTGTGACCGAGGGATTTCCAGTCTGCTGGACATCCCTGGACTGTGTGAGTGCAAGTTTAAAGTGGATCACACTTGGTATTACGTATAAACTTTAGTTCGTTTGCAAGCGTCTAACTTGAAATCGACGCGTTCGTTTTTATTTTGCACGCTTTTATATTCACAAGGCTACGTTGGGAAAACGTGTGAAGTCACCACGTCGACGTCAAGACACACACACACACACACACACACACACACAGAGTCAAAGTTTTTTGTCAAAACACATGCTCAGATATTCATAAACGACGTAAAAAAAAATTAAAAACCTGCACACACACACACACACACACACACACACACACACACACGGACTGTGAAAATATCTCTCAACTTTGTTCTTTTGTTGTTGTTGTTGTTTTTTTTAGTTACGTTGTCCAACATAACCCAGTTGGTTCTGAGCCACAACAAGTTGTCGAGTAAGTTTATATTGTCACTACAAAAAATAAATGTGTAATTTACTGGATTGTATGTTTATGCATTTAGTGTGTGTGTGTTATTCAGGTATATGGTACTTGAGTAAATGTACTTCGTTACTTTACTTAAGTTTGTTTTTGGCTACTTTGTACTTGTACAGAGTATTAAAATATATAAGCAACTTTTATGTGATTTTAATGTTAAGTTAACCTATACAGACTGTAATGTTACCAAGCCTAACATGGTAAAAACCACTGTGTGTAACCACTGTATATTTTAGCCAAGTTTTTTTGGTGCAACGTGAATAAACGTAATGTCTTTTGTAGGCAAATGACAGTAAAATCACATTTGTTTATTTTTTTATTTATTTTTTTTACATCTATTTTGTTTTGCCATTTTTGAAACATGGAAATGTTAAATTTCATTTCTGTATTAGGAAATAAAACCTCATGAATAGTTTTTTTTTTTAAATTTTAGACAAAATTCAGTTTCAGTAAAACACTTAAGTTGTTTTAAAATTTTGATACTTTGCTACTTTGACTCAAGTCTTTTTTATAGTGGTGACTTTTTACTTGTATTGGAGTAACTTATACACCACGTATCCGTACTTTTACTCAAGTATGGTTGTCTGGTACTCTTTACAACTCTGGTTTTATTTAAATAACACATATTTTTATTTTATTTTGTGTGATGCATTTATTTAAAGGGACTGCATTTCTTTTAGAGCTTTAAACTTTTCCTCGGAATCGAACCCGTAGTTTGATGTTGCCATCATAACAATTTACTAATGACTCAGTGGAAGCATTTAAAGTGTGACTAACATAATCATAAGATAACGAAATATTGTACACAAAGTCATAAAATTTGAATTAGAATTTTTGAACCATATATGATAACTGAGGCTGCAGCTGTCTTTGTCCACAAGAGGGCAGTGTTGTCCTTTTTACTGAGGAACATGTAGAGACGTTAGATTATGTTGTGATTCTTGATTTGCATTGCTACATGGAATCTGACAATTGAGTGATATGAGCTGCTCATAAGATCTGATTCCCTGTAGTTTAGATCTTAAACGGAGGCTTTTCTCCATCCTCGTAATCAGATCTTTCTACTTTCCCTCTCATCTGATCCACACGCAGTCTCGCTACTGGATTTGTTTGTTTATTTTGCAATCTTTTTCCTTAATCTCCATGAAGATCCCGTGCGATAACGTGTGATTTCGGCAGCGTTTCAGTCAGGTAGAGTCTGCGCTAATGATCAAAGCCTTTTAATTTTATAAACTGGGAGATAATATGCTAATGAGAAGACTCATCCTGTAATGGGTCACATTGCTTTTTCCCGCACAGATTTTCACTGGTTGGATAAGTGGAATTCGATAAGCTTGAACATTTAGTCATTCTTTATGATTCGATCTGTGGCACACGTACAATAAATTACATTTTAAATCCAAATATATCACAATAAATGAATTGAAGGGAAATTGATTTGATTCCCCTTCTTTTGGAATTAAGCCAACAGTCATCTTCTGCATTTTAAAATTATCATTGTAAAAAATAACTGTCCTTATTAATAAAGGCTTAAAAAAAATTGAAATCCATTAATAATGTATTTGAACACCAAATCTGGTGTTGCTAGCACTTGACTCAGCCCCACAATGACCTGTGGTAATATTATTAAAATACCATAATATATTTATTCCTATCGGTGTGAAACGTTTCCTTTTTATTTATTAAATCTTCCACCATTCATATTTCTGCACTTTGTTAAAATATTAGTTGGTTCAAATTGTTCTTTCCCCTTCCAAAACCGTAGACTCCACATTTTCTGGGTTTCTCTGTTCTGTCTCCTCCGGCTTAAAGAGCAGAGACAGGGAATCTGCCATCTTTTGAACTTTTCAGGGTAGTCGGGAACTACAGTGACATTTGGAACCCTTTCATTAGCGGCTCATGAGTAAAGCCGTGTTGCTGAGAGAGAGAAAGAGAGAGAGAGAGAGAGAGGAAAAGAGGGAGAGAGAGAGGGAGAGAGAGAGAGAGAGAGAGAGAGAGAGAG
>MU204191.1:13093562-13111106 GCA_017309775.1 Paedocypris sp. Pulau Singkep
TCTCCCGGGGGCGGAGCCTGGGCAATGTCACGCAGGATTACAGCGCACCGCACATTTTTATTGATTTGCTGTCAGACGCACCATTTCTACACATAATCTGGCAACCCTAAGCCGCGCGTTACATTCGCCGCCACCCTCCTTTCATCCTTCCCTCCGTCCTCGCCTGTTATCCTGATCTCATTTGTCAAAACCATCCCGCTTCCTTTATAATTGCTTCAGAGATGCGGCGGAATCAATCTGTTTGTTTGTGGTAAACGTGTGGCTGGGAGAGAGGGACCGTGCAGACGGAGGACGAACTTACACATGCACGAGTGAAGGAATCGGCTTTTCGTTTAGGCCGTCGCTCGCTTTTTACTTTCTCTCCCTCGACTCTACTCTTTTTTTTTTTTTTTTTTTTTTTTTTTCCCCTCATCTTTTCGTTTTTTTTCTACTTCTCATTTGTTCTCTCTCTCCCTCTCTCTCTTTCTTTCTTTTTGTTTTCTCTCTCTCTCTCTCCCTCTCACTGCCCCTCCTCTCTCTTTCTCTCTCCCTTTTTTTTCTCTCCCTCTCTCTTTGTTTTTTCTCTCTCTCTCTCTCACTGCCGCTCCTCTCTCTTTCTCTCTCCCTTGTTTCTCTCTCCCTCTCTCTCTTTCTTTCTTTTTGTTTTCTCTCTCTCTCTCTCTCTCTCTCTCACTGCCCCTCCTCTCTCTTTCTCTCTCCCTTTTTTTCTCTCTCCCTCTCTCTCTTTCTTTTTGTTTTTTCTCTCTCTCTCTCTCTCTCTCTCACTGCCGCTCCTCTCTCTTTCTCTCTCCCTTTTTTCTCTCTCCCTCTCTCTCTTTCTTTCTTTTTGTTTTCTCTCTCTCTCTCTCTCTCTTTCTTTTTGTTTTTCTCTCTTTTTGTTTTCTCTCTCTTTCTCTATTTTTCTCTCCCTTAATGCTCATCTCTGTGTTGCTCTCTCTCTCCCTTTTTTGTTTTTTATCCCTCCATCTCTCTCGTCTTGTTTTCTTTCTCTTTTTTCTTACTTTCTCTCTTTTTGTTTTCTTTTTCTTTCTCTGCTTTTCTCTCTCCCTTACTGCTCATCTGTCACTCTCTCCCTCTCTTTTCTTCTTTTAGTTTTCCCTCTCTTTCTCACTGCTTTTCTCTCCCTTACTGTTCATATCTGTATGTGTCTCTTTCTCTCTCTCTCCCTCCCTCTCTTTGTTTCTTGCTTTCTTTGTTCTCTCTCTCCCCATTTTCTCGTCCTCTCTCTCTCTCTCTCTCTCTCTCTCTCTCTCTCTCTCTCTCTCTCTCTCTCTTCTATCTATCTCACTCTCTCCCTTTCGCATACAAGCACCACTGTCAGACACCCAATTTCAGATCTAATTTCAGCTTTTAATTTAAGTGTTTCAGATTGAATAATAAAAAAAAAACTTTCAAGGACAAATCTGCTTTAATCTGTGACGTGCCTTTGATAACATTTCAAAACATGCGCTATATTTAGCTTTCTCTAGTGAATAATGATTATAAGTAAAGGATTTATGTGAAACCTATACATTTTTTTTCATTTGTAGTCATTGAATTTTGATAATTTGAAAAGCATTTTTCTTTAATGTCCATTTTTCTTTTTCCTTTTGAAAAATTGCCTTAAAAACCACAAAAGAAATCTTTTGGATGTTAAGCAGTCGCTCTAAAGGAGATAAATCTGTGTTTTCCGAGTCTGATGTTAAGAGGCGGTGTGTGTGTGTGTGTGTGTGTGTGTGTGTGTGTGTGTGTGTGTGTGTGTGTGTGCGCAGGATGAACCGGTTGAGTTCTCTCCCGAGGGGCTTCGGGTCTCTTCCGGCCCTGGAGGTCCTGGATCTCACATACAACAACCTGAACGAGTCCTCGCTGCCCGGAAACTTCTTCTACCTCAGTAAGACTTCAGCGCGTCATTACACATCACCGTTCATTTCATTAATTCCCCTAGTGGCGAAAATTAGATTTTTTTTATGTACTATAATGGAGGTGTTTCGATGCTTTTGGCTTCTAATAAAAGTATTTTTTTTTAAATTGTGTAATAAAAAAAGTGATTTGGTTATCAAAATGTTATGCTGTATAAATACTAAATGATTTTTGACACTTTTCGCCACAGGCATTAGTAATCAATTACAGAAAGCGTGTTGAATATTAATTTTTTTATAATGTTGAAAATATATATTTTTAATAATTTGCTGCTGTTTGACTGTGTGTGTGTGTGTGTGTGTGTGGAGGTTTTAACACTATAAACTCTGTCAGAAGTGTGTATCTAAGAAGTGTGTATTTGATGTTCCTTGTTTGCCCTTTTTATTGTATGTGTGTGTGTGTGTGTGTGTGTGTGTGTGTGTGTTTGCGCATGCGTATTCTGTGTGTGTGCGCACGCTCCGAGACTTGTAATCATGCCGTATCAATCATAGATGACTGTTTCTATTGATCAGTGGTTGCAATACTCTCAGCAACACACACACACTCACACACACACGTAACACACCCTCTTCTCTCATTTCAGCCACCCTCCGCGCGCTCTATCTCAGTGACAACGATTTTGAGATTTTGCCCCCAGACATCAGCAAACTGGCCAAGCTGCAGATAGTGAGTAATTTATCTAAATTCCCTCTGAAATCAATTGCTTTGGTCTGGCTTACACTCGTCCTCCATCAGACACTTGTCCAGACAAGTGGGGGGGGGGGGGGGGGGGTTTAGGGGGGTCTTCACCTCTGCGTTTGCTCCGACACGTCACGTGATTAAGATTCCAGTGTGTACAAAAAATATGTATGTGTAATTTCAGTGTGAACATATGTGTTCTTTACACGTGCCGCTGACGGACCTTAGATCATTATGCAAATTAAGACTAATTAAGAAGTAAAGAGACAGACTGATACATGTTAAAAGGCCTGTTTCATCTAGAACTTCTAATCACACACACACACACACACACACACACACACGTTTGTGCATGTAAAGTATTTACGCAATTATAAGCACCAATTTCCAATTATAGACACCCAAAAACTTGGGGATGCATATTTATTATTGATTATATAATATTGAGATTTAGTTTTTTTTTCCCCCGCTTGCAATTTTCACGTTTTCGTTTGAAACTTTTTTTTTTCCGCTTCAGATATTTTTTTTTTGTTCGTTTTGTTTCATTTTTTTTTTTTTTGCGTTCTAAAGGAGCTAAACTCCTCCCACATTCCTGGTCAAGTAGCTGCCAATCACATTCTCACCAGCCAATCAGAGTAAGGTCTTGTGCCCCCCACATGAAGCTTGTGCCAGAAGTCCAAACAAAAAAAAATGGCATTGAACGAAAAAATATGAAACGAAAAAAGTGTGCAAGTGAAATATAAGCTCTTCTATTTTTTTTGTTTATAATTCAAGTTAAACGACATATTTAAGAAAAGTCGTTAGCCAGAATTTATTGGAAATGTTCAGTGTTTATTTATTTTCATTTTGTGCCTGGAAAAATCAGGAGGTGCTTATATTACGGTACTCAAAAAGACGGTTCTTGTAATGTTTTCTTCTTCTCCTCCTCACAGCTGAGTCTGAGAGACAATGATCTCATCTCTCTGCCCAAAGAGATCGGAGACCTTTCTCAACTGAAGGAGCTTCACATTCAGGGGAACCGGCTCACTGTGCTGCCACCTGAACTAGGTAAGCTCACCCTCTCTGCCTGAAAAAGTAGTTTGATTTACTGTGATTTTACTGTGAAGCTTTACTGTGATTAGTCACAGCAGTAGTTACGGATGAATTACAGGCTGTTGCTTGGTTTAGATTGGCTGTAGAATATTCACCTAAACTTGAAAGCTATTTTTTTTTTATAGTAAAATTGCAGCTACACGACAAGAAATGTGTATGGGTGTTAACGTTTTGACATTTATATCACACAGTTGGGCCTTAAATACTAAATTATAATACACAGGGTTCCTACGGGTGCTTGAAATCCTTGAAAATGCTTGAATTTCAATAATGTGTTTTCAAGGCCTTGAAAATGCTTGAATTTTAAATGAAGTGCTTGAAAATGCTTGAAATTTTAGTTAAACAGTGGATTCCGGATAAGTGCACGTCCTCGGGACCGGACCTGAACAAGTTCCACTTCTTTAGCTACTACTATAAAACAAATCCTTATGACGAAGCCTTATGACTGTTCTTTCGTTCGTGTTTTCTTTCAGCTCTTTGTTTTTTAGAATGTGTGAAATTTGGCTAAAAATGAACGGCAAAATGCTTTGCGACAGCCACCTGAATTATTTTCTTATATAAAACGAAATTTCATTCCAATAGTGATTTCATTGGTCGTACAAAATTTCAAGGCCAAGTTCATACTAAACTTTAGATTCCACTTTAGATCTAAACTTTAGATTTAGCACATACAAAGTTGAATGCGTTTACGCAGTGATCCTTTTTGTCATCACGAATCGGTCGACGTCTGATAATTCTACTGCAGCCTTGCGTTGGGCAATTTTTCAGATTTTAGTACTTAATTTAGTATTTAACATTATAATAATATTTATTTGTATTCAAACATGTATAAAAAAGCTGTTATACCAACTGGAATGAGGACAAGAAAACTTGAAAAACTCGAAAATGGACCTTGAAAGTGCTTGAATAGTGCTTGAATTTTATGTTTTAGAAAGTGTAGGAACCCTGAATACAATAATGAAGTTATATGATAATGATAATAATAATGATCACGCCTCTTTAGCTGTAGACCTATGTTTGTATTATAATTTAGTATTTAAGGCCCAACTGTGTGATATAAATGTCAAAACGTTAACATCCATACACATTTCTAGTCGTGTAGCTCCAATTTTACTATAAAAAAAATAATAGCTTTCAAGTTTAGGTAAACAAATTGTCAAAAATGTCTTTTTTTGAGTACCAATTAATAAAAAAAAAACATTTATGGAAAAGAAAACATTAGAAAACAAAAAACGTTCTACGTCATACATTTCAATAATAGCCATGTTACTCCAATTTGATTTCGGTTGGTTTTATTTCCATGTTGTCTTCGATCTAAAAAAAAATCATCCAGATTACCATAAAATATCATCCAGATTACCAGAAGCCATCCGCTTACAGCTTGTACTTGAGTAAATGGACTTTGTTCCTCAAGTACTTTACACCACTGCTTCATATCGAAGATTGAGAACCGAAAAAAAATTCATCTTTTTTTTTTAATCCCAGTGGGAAATTTACGCCAGATAGTTCAATCCGTACATCAAACGTTCTCCATGTCCCAAACTTTGAAGTCTCCTGAAACGCCGTGACCCCAGCCTGTGTTTTGTTTGCGTGAAGCTCTCGGTCAGCAGCATCAGCAGCAGCAGGTCTTTGTTCAGCTCTCTCAGTGGAGGAGACTCTTCCTCGGCAGCTTGTTAGGACCCTTCTGTCATGTCCCTGTAATCCCACTCCACCGAACATCCTCGTTAGGACCGCCACCGTGTTCCAGGAGAGCCTCGCTTAACAAGGAGCAACCAAGCGCTCATGCCCACAGTCTGTAGAACCCATCCAGTCTGGAGCTGGAAATCAAGAAGAGGATGAGCGAATGAAGGCACGGCGTGGAGGAGATGTGCTTTGGCGAGGGACGTCACCGTGCGCCATCATCCGGGGTTAATTTCCGCCCGTCCCGGACAGCTCGCCCGACGTTTGCTAATCGGGATGGTTTTAATTAGCCCCCCTGTGAGCCCAGATGAGCCGTATTAGCACTTTGACCTCCTCCGTTTCCTTTCTGCGGCGTTTGAGATCGCTCAGTTTTTTAGCTCTTTTTTTTTTTTTTTTTAAAGCTCTTTTTTTTTTTTTATCATCCTTCCTCGTGCTTCCTCGTGGCTCGGTCTGTGGAACACGGAAGGTTGTGTGTTCCAGTCCAGGTTGTTTCACAGTTCAGTGGTAGTGCCTAAAGAACAGCTGTTGAGTAGAAATGTATGTTAAAATTTTTTTTACTTTGTTACTCCACTTTAAAATTCTACTCAAGTAACACTTTTTTTTTTTTTTTTTTTTTTTTTTTTTTTTTTTTTTTTTTTTTTTTTTTTTTTTTTTTTTTTTTTTTTTTTTTTTTTTTTTTTTTTTTTTTTTTTTTTTTTTTTACTTTTTTGCTGGAAATTCTACTCAAGTAAAGTAACGTTGTTTAAGTGACAAAGTTAAAAAAACGCTGCTATTTTACATAAGTAGAATTTTAAGTAGCAAAGTCAAGTAGCAAAGTAAAAAAAATAAAAACAACGTTGTTACTTTACGTGAGTAGAATTTTTTTGTTTTTACTTTCTTACTTAGTTTTTTGTTACTTAAAGTTCTACTTGTGTAAAGTAAAATGTTTTTCTTTGTTACTTTGTTTTAACATTCTACTTTAATAAAGTAACAAAGTCAAGTAACAAAATAGCTTAGTTAAGTAGAATTTAATTGTAGTTTACAAAGTAAAAAAAATACTTTGTTACTTAAGTTGAATTTTAAGTCATATAACAAAGTAAAAATATTGTTACTTTACTTTTTCACATACTTCTCTGCTGTAGTTTATAATTTTTTGCTTTTAATTAATAATATTTTGGTAATGTAACATTTTTATATTTTAAACATTTTATGCTAATTTTATCTCTAATGTGTGTTTGTAATGATCAAAGGTTGTTTGGCTCATGAAACAAAGAAGAATTTCTCTAACAGGATAAATAAATAATTCCTGATCCTAATTTTGTCTTATTTATACTTTACATGTTTATAATTACTTTTATACTTCTACTTGAGTATTGAACGCGACTGCTTTTGACAGCACTTCTAAAGAATGCAAACCTCATAAGTTGTGTTTGTTTCCTGTAGGGAATTTGGACCTGACGGGCCCGAAGCAAGTGTTTAAAGCGGAGAACAACTCGTGGGTCACACCAATAGCAGACCAGTTCCAGCTGGGGGTCTCACATGTCTTTGAGTACATCCGCACTGAGACCTACAAGTAGTAAGTGTGTTTTTTTTAAATCCGCCTGTGATGTTGAACGTCCCTCTGGTGTCTCGAATATTTCTGGAAAATGCATTAGAAGCGGAAATGATAATTTAATCGCATTGTCTCTCCCAATTTTTCCAATTTTGACGTCGTCATTTCACACCATAAAGGCTGGAGTATCTAAAAGCTTGTGTATTTTTTGCAAATACACAACAAAACTCAAACTCGTAAGCAAACTCGGCAACAAAACTGCTCAGAATCGGGAAGCGTAAATGAAATATTGACTCAAGTTGGTAATAAATGGAATAAAACCCATGTAATAAACGATCTGATCACAAAATAAGTCAATTAACCAATTATGTTTGTGTTACAATAAAAAATGTAACTTTGTTAGCATTCCCCAATTAGCTTTGTTATAGTCATCAAATTAACCTAGTTTCAATTAATCTGTTAGCTTTGTGGTTCAATTAAACATTTAGTTTTGTATTTCCATTAACCAATTAACTTTGTGCTACAATGTAACTAACTAACTTTGTTACAATTAACCAATTAGCTGTTACAATGAACAAATTTATCATGAATTAAAATGAAGCAATTGACTTTGTGTTTCAATTAAACAATTAGCTTTGTGTTGCAATTTACCAATTAACTGGATTAAATGGAAACTGCAAACCTGCCACAAACGACCATCACAAATAGCAATTTTTCGGAATAAACATTTTTTGAGAACATTTGTGGAATCAGATTAGTGCCAAAATTATCAAACGTAGATTTCTTTAAAAACAAAGACATTTAGGTTTTTTTTTGCTTGCAGTCTTCACGTTTTTTTTTTTTTTTTTTTCATCCAGATTTATTATATTTTTTTCTTCTTTTTTGGCGTTTGGATTTCTGGCACGTGGGGGCGGCCCTTCCTCTGATTGGCTGGTGAGAATGTGATTGATCCGTGTGTGATTGCAAACAAAAAATCAAACGTAAATGTGAAGCAGTTTTGTTTGTTTTCTCATAAATTTACGTTGGATAATTTTGGCACTAATAGAACTTTAGTCGTTTAGAGTGTCAAAAGTGATGCCTACTCACTAAATCCAGAAGATCGGTCAGGATGGTTCCGTTTTTTTCTTTGAAAGGCTTCGTCTGGTTCCCAGCTCAGCCAGACCCCAGAAGAATGAAACCGTTTTATTCAAGATGATGTCATATCTCGATCAAAAGACCCGTGTGGCTCCTTAACTAAAGGAAATGCCCTGAAATGTCTCGTGAAGTGCCGGGTATAATTTTAGCCTCTCGATACAGGCCAGATTTATTGTGGCACATATTTTTCTGGAACACCCCTTAGGATGGTGATGAAAGAGAGAAAAGGTGCCGTTCTTTTATTATTTCAGAATCGGGTGGTTTAATTCACAATCCCACTAATTAAAATGAAAGCTGGAGGCATTTACCCTTAAAGTCTCATCACTCGGCCACAAACACACTCTACTTACTTCACTAGTTCTAACTTTTGCCGTCATACTAGGGACATTTTAGACAAATGGCAAAATGGTCTTTTTATTTATTTATTTGTATATATACACCTCTATACAGTATATACACATCTATACACGCACAAAATAATTAAAGACAAGTATATTCTATATATGTGTGTGTGTGTAAACGAATGCGATTGGGCGATAATAAACGACAGTTTTATTTGGAAAATATTTTAACTTTTTTTTTTTTTTTTTTTTCGAATTTGTTTTTTTTTTAAATCAAAATCAGCATGGAAGATTGTATGTCGTTTTTAGTTCTATTGATATGTTTTGTGGAAAACATTTTTATGGTGAATTTAACTAAGCTTAGTTCATTTTATTAATGAATTAAGATGGTGTAAAATTTAAACAAATTCTAGTAGTAAGAAAGTAAGAAGTAAATTCTAAATGCGTGTGTGTTGTTACGACCAGAGCCAGTTTCTCTGTCATATCGTCATATCGTGAACTGGCCAATCAGATCTTGATGGTCTTGGCCAATCAGTCGGAGCTGTTATTGGCCATTTTCAGATCAAACTCCAAAAAACTTTGATTTGTTTGTTAAATATCATCTTTGCCCGAGCAGTTATTACAATTGGAATCGGTTGAAGGACTGCGGCGTCTTTCCGGGTCACAGGTCCTGTTCTACTTCCCCGTCTCCTCCCACAGAGAAAATCCTCCTCCGTTTGATCATCTAGCGGCTCGGCGTCTGTAACCCACTTACCGGAACTGATCTCCCCCTACAGAACCAGCACGCGTGACCCGTCCCGCTCCCAGTTTATTCACAAGCCCCACACACACGGGCCCAGATTCCCCACGTGTCCATGCGTTTTGAAGGTTAATTGTCCAGCGCTGACGCGGCAGATTTATTTTGATAAATGGGAATTTGCGGAGGGATCGATGGCGTCTCGGCCCGTCATCCATTTTGTGTCAAGCAGTCGTCAAAACTGCCACGCGCATTAGATTTTTTAATTCGATATGTGGATTTAAGCAATTCTGTGAAGTTGTTCGTCTTTCTCTCATTGTCTTTCATGCTGGACGATTATTGTGGGATATGTATGTATATACTTTTTTATTGTGGGATATATATATGTATATACTTTTATATGACTTTTTTTGTTCGTTTTTCAAGATCAGATTTGCTCCTCACCATCTTATCCAAAGACGAAATGCAGTTGACTTTATATAAACTCAATGACTCCCTATTGAAGTTTCAATAACTATCTTTTCTTGTTTAACTGTTTTACTATTTACATAACATGTGTAAAATGTTAGAATAACTTCCTAATGTAATTTTGCCAGTTTTTTTGGGAATTTTTTGTGTGTTTGACTATCTAATAATTCCTAATTTTATCATTTCTTAATAATGTCTTGTCATAGAAAAGATGCCACTCTGTTGTTTTTAATCCCAGTTGATAAAATAATTAAATCCCAAATAAATATAATCCCAAATAAATAAAATAAATTAATAAAAATAGACTATTAACTTTTATTCGTCCTACAAATGAGAAGTTGTACATTATATTCTTAATTATTCTTCATTATATTCATTATATTAAATACACTTGCAAAATTATAACAAAAATAAAACTAGTAGTAATGGCCGTACATGAGGGAAAAAAACAAGTCTAATGGAAAAATACATTAAATGTTGTTTTGTTTTTACGTTATTACGGTAGTTTAGATTAAACAGACAGATTACAAATCAGTTTGACGTTTTAAATGTCATGATGCGTTTCTAAAACTTTTTATTATTGAAACTGCGTGATTATTGTGATTTATTGTGGGATATTTATAGGGCTATTGTGATTTTTTCTTTTTCTTTTTTTTTTTGTTTAGTTTTTTTTTTCCTCTCTCTCTTGTTTGGTTACTGTGCATTGGAAATAATCCACGGTAATAATAAGCCATTTTTAAATCTGTCTTGTCAAATAAAGGAGCAGTGTGTGTGTGTGTGTGTGTGTGTGTGTGTGTGTGTGTGTGTGTGTGTGTGTGTGTGCCTCCACACGTCAGGCGAGTGTTAACAGTGTGTAATTCTCACGAGGTGTGTGTCCACACTTCAACAGTTTCATTCTCACCTGCCTTAATGTCCTTCAGCTAAGACATCGCAGGACTCGCGCTTCTTCACTCCATGGAGCTTTTCTCATTTAATATAAGTGAGAAGTGGAGAAACTGACCCGAATCTGTTTCCACCCCCCCAACTATTTCTAAGGGTTAAAAAAATGGAAAAATAGGGGTTTCATCAAAATAATGAAAATTCAGTAGAATTTCTTACCGAATTCTTTTCGGTAGAAAGAAAGAAAGAAAAACCTTTAATTGTCCCACAAATGAGAAATGTTACATACGTGTAATCAATTAAAAATAAATGAAGGAAAAAAAAACATTTGTGGGATGGATGGACAGGAGGATGAATGGATGAATGGATGAATGGATGAATGGATGAATGGATGAATGGATGGATAGATGGATAGATGGATAGATGGATAGATGGTTAGATGGTTAGATGGTTAGATGGTTAGATCTTTAGATGGTTAGATATATAGATAGATAGATAGATAGATAGATAGATAGATAGATAGATAGATAGATAGATAGATAGATAGATAGATAGATAGATAGATAGATAGATAGATAGATAGATAGATAGATAGATAGATAGATAGATAGATAGATAGATAGATAGATTGATTGATTGATTGATTGATTGATTGATTTTAACATTAATTCGAGAGTTTTGGATGTTCCACCCCACAAAATCCGAAATGTAAAATATTATGAATAGTTCCATCGTCGTACTGTAAGTTTGCCCAGTGGCTGTTAAGATCTCCAGCTGTTGAGTGGTTTTGATTCCCGAACACCGACATTGTCCGATTTTCCAGTCGTTTATCTGGCAATCGCTCCCTGAAGTTCATAACGAACCGTCCTCCGCGTCCTCTTCTGTGAGTGGAGGGGGGCGGGGCCACCTGTCATGCATATTTCATGCGGCGGCTTGTTAACCTGACAGAGGGATCTTTCTGTCTGACTGACAGCGCCGCGCTCATAACGCATTAACATATCGCAAAGCCGCCAACCCGCCATCTTTTATTCATCGCTAACTCTAAACGCTTGTTGACCGCGCTACAACCGCGGGAGTGTGTTCTTCACAGCTGTCCACGTCTGACGGAGAATCCAACCGCAATTAACTTCCAGGGGCGGGGCCAGATTAAGAACCGACGCCTGTTTCTGTGCTACATTTATTTTAACAGTTGAAAGCGTTTAGTTTATTTTGAAACACACACACACACACACACACACACACACACACAACTTATTTCAGTATTATGACGTATTATTGGTGTGTGAAAGAGTCTAAAATGGGAGATGGAATGGGCGTGTCGGTTTGTGTCACTGTGATTGGTTGGCCACCATTCTGGGCCCAGAGTTTCTGGGATTGGCTACAGCTCCCATTGACACAGAAATAGAAAAGCGTTTGAAAAAATGGAGGAGCAGACATAAAGAACTACATGAATTCGAGTGATGGATGGATTGTTGGATTGATGGATAGATAAAACCGTTATTTGTCCCTCAGATGAGAAATTTAGCACAGGTAATCAATTAATAAATATATACAAAATAGAAATTACATACATTTGGGTGGGTGGTATGATAGATAGATTGATAGATGTATGGAGGAAGGGATGGATGGATGGATGGATGGATAAAACCTTTATTTGTCCCTCATATGAGAAATTTAACGCAAATGTAATCAATTAATAAATATATAGAAAATAAAAAATACATACATTTGGGTAATGGATGGATGGCTGTGTGAGTGGGCAGATAGATGGATGGATGGATGGATGGACAGACAGACAGACAGACAGACAATGCCAATCCCAATTTGTCCCACATTTGAGAAATGTAACAAAAATGTTACATAGAATAGAATAGAATAGAATAGATAGATAGATAGATAGATAGATAGATAGATAGATAGATAGATAGATAGATAGATAGATAGATAGATAGATAGATAGATAGATAGATAGATAGATAGATAGATAGTGAGTCAGTCAGTCAGTCATACAGATGGATGGATGGACAAAAATAAAAAAATGGATGACAAACAGACAGACAAATATAGACCGATAGACAGACAGACAGTGTGGTGGGATGTAGATTGATAAATGGACAGACAGTAAGATAGATACAATCTTTATTTGTCACACAGATGACAAATTTAACACAAATGCAACCAATTAATAAATATTTAAAAACTAAGAATTACATACTTTTGGATGATGGATGGATGGATGGATTTATTGATTGTCATACATTTATGTGAAATCAATAGAGATCGAAAGTTTTTTTTTTTTTTTTTTTTTTTATATAATGTTTTATCAAGTTTAAACATCTGACAGCAGCCGGAAGAAAATATTTGAATTACTTGATTTATTTTTAATAGAATGTGCGTGTTATTTGTTATAATGATTCATTTGTATCCGAAAAATGGGAAATAGAATCAATAGAAGTGAAACCAATCCGAGTGGTTGAAAGTTTTTTCCACTCCTTTGGAACAAAAGGGAAAAATAAAGAGCAACATCCTTCGTCTGGTGGACTAATGCGGAGCTTCTGTAGCAGTTTGCATTTTTTCCGAGCCACATACGTCTCCCTAATTATTCCCGGCTTTGTTGCTTTCTCCAATGGAGAGCGAGACCTTGTGTTCTGGCTCCAAGTTTTCCCGTAATGCCTCTTATTCTGCTGTTAGACGGCGTGAAAAGAGGAAAGTCAGCAGGTGAGCACTCTCCAGCATCCACATCCTGGACACTATTTGTAACGGTCCGGCCGCACTGACTCGGCATCTTTGGCTTCTTGTTGTAGGTTTGTTATCGGTTCTTCCTCCTCGTCTTCTCTCGACTAATACAATCCTCGTAAAGTTCAATGTTTTTAGCCGTGTTGTTGAAACTCTTGTGAAAGAGTCGTTTTTTCCTTTCTTGTGATTCTTTAGAAGGGGTGAGAATCTGGTGACAAACAATCTCAATTTGTTCTCATGTTGAAAATAAAATCACGTTTTTTGTTAATGGTCAATTTGACCAGTTGTGTAAATCAAAATCAGATTAAATTAAAAATTAGTTTGTCACTTATACATTGTTTTGCAACAATGTGCAGTGAAATGTGTTTTTACAATCGTCCGGCGTATAAACATAGTGGAGCAAAAGAAATACAATACAAAGATAAAAAGCGATAAAATACATTACAATTAGACATACAATATAAACAAATAAAAGGAGGATACAAAGAGAAGGATACAAAATACAAGATAAAAAATAATCCTTGCAGAATTGTCAAAAACTGGGCTTAAGCAAAAGCAATTCAATATTTGTATTAGATGGAATTGACATACCACAAAAAAGTGAAAATCCAGAATGTTTATTGTAATAACTATTTTGTGTACAATAGATTGTGTTTGTATTTGTAATTAAAACTGAAATTAGATTTTTTTTTTTATTTTAGCTTTTCTTTAAACACATTTTTTTGTTTTAGATTTATAGATTTTTTTTAACACGTTTTTTTTGGAGCTTTGTGGCACCTGTAGAACCTTCTGGAGCTGATTTCGGTGAAGCAAAACAGAGACCACGTGATCATATTGGATTTGAAGTGGAGATAAGTTTGAGATAAGTTCACTCTGCAGTTGCTAAGTGTGTGGCGGGTTCTGGAGGATGTAAAGGTGAAGAGCCGTTCCATCACTTGTTAGCTTCGCCTCATGGGACTGAACTCCCACTAAAGCTAATCAATAAAGTCCCGCGGTAATGTTACACGGCTCTTTCTCAGCTTCCGGAAAGGAACCGCTCAGATATCGGGCAACTTCAGAGTCGTGAGAACATCGATTTTTGTGGCTGATCTGGTGCGCAAGGACCAAGCGGAGAAGGTTAGTGGTCTCCGTCACTTGTTGATAACGCGGGCGTCAGGGGAGAGATCAGTTATGAGCCGTCCACCATCCGTCTTCATTATTGTCGTTTACTCTCAGTTAGCCGCCTCATGGATTTCCGTTGGCGCTGTCAGCACAGTGTTTTATTCCGAGATGAGCGCGGTGATTGTGTTTATGCCGAGAGAATCTCCGCTGCTTTGTTGGAGTTTAGTACTTGGAGGAACTGGAGACTCTCCCTGCCGTCTCGGATTGATGGAGATTCCCATTCCGTCGCTGTGTTCTACATGGATAATATCATTTAGAAATAATCAACATTTAGAAATGATATCTAATCATTATAATTTTTCATCACTCGTCATTTTTCATTTCATTTTTTACATTGTTCAAGTAAAACGACATCGAGTAACAGTGAAATACGGGGGACGCATTAGGTTAGTTAAAAGAATGATTTAGATGTTTTTATAATATTTTTATGGAAATATAATTTTGTGAGTAATTAGTCAAAAAGTGTACGTTTCTGAAAAGTCTGAGCACCAAGAACGTAAGAAGGTGCTTATATTTGCGTAAATATAAAAACTTCATTTGGTTGTGCAAAATATTTTTTTAATTAATTGAATTAATTGAAATAATTTCTGAAGACTCTAATTAACTAAGAGTCAGCGTGTGTCAACCTATCAACCTTGTTCTAACGTAACTACTCAAACTTAATAGAAACTTTATTTAAGCTGATTCAACTGTTTTTCCAATTGTGAATAGTTCAAGGCACTTAAAAAAAAAAAGCTTTTTTAAATGTTTTTTTAGTAAAACTCAAACTCAAAATTGCCCCGTTCCATAGAACAATTGTGGTATTTTTCTATGTGTTGTGGAAATTTGCCTGTGAGAGTGAGTGGGCGTGGCTGTGTCCCGCTCTGTGATTGGTTAGCCACCCATTTAGGCCCCACCTTCAGACGCAGAGTCAGCTCCCCTTGACCCAGAAATGGAAAAGTAAATTAAGTTAATAATAAATTCTGATGAAAAAATATCTGTATAAAATATACAATAAATTCTGATATAAAAGTTCACACAAAAATTGGAATTGCATAAAAGCATAAAAATTCGCTAAATTAACCCAATTAACCCGAAAAATATCACAACGGTTTAATATTTTAAAACACTCTACTGTATAATATGACTGACCTTTAATAATGTGACAGGATCTAGATCACATTATTATTGAATTTTATTGTATAATACTTGTGGTGAATATTATTATAAGTCACATGGACAGTCCTGCGACCCCATTGGCCGATCAATGATCCACTGGTCCCACACATTTATCATTAATTCATTCGCTCTCACCCCTGACACACTCGAACGGTGGAAGACGGGGTGAAGACACACACACACACACACACACACACTGGTGACTGTCTGTGTTAGACACTCTTGACTATAACTGAGATTAATTATTCCACGTGGAACTGGAGCAGTTGCAGGAAAGAGACAGTCGTCTGGGAGCATCTTCGGTGGATTTTACTGTCCCAGCCCAGTTTTAATTGGTTGTAACTGATGAGATGAGCGAATAAATGGAGGTGTAGTGTGTTTACTCTCGGAGCTGCCACCTTATTTTATTTCCCGTCTTCATCTCAGATTCTCTTCCGGAGTCTTCTAACCCAGGTGTAAAGAGATGATATTTGAGAATATTTGAGGATTTGCTCGTCGTAATTAGCTTTCTGCTTTTGAGGCTTTTACTCATGTCCCGTCTCCACTTTATTATTTTTCAGTTTGAATATGGTTTGGGTTTTTTTTTTTTCTCTGTGAAACGGTGCAATTTTGAGTTTGAGCTTTACTGATTTACTGAAAAATTTTTTTTTTTTTTTTTTAAATAGTTCCTTGAACTAATCCCAATTGGGGAAAAAGTTGAGTCAGCTTAAATGAAGTTTCTATTAAGTTTGAGTAGTTATGTTAGAACAAGGACTCCTATTTAATGGACTTTGGAAATGAGGTTTCTGAAGAAATTCAAAAAATATTTTCACAATGAAATGATGTTAGTATTTACGGAAATACAAGCACCTTCTTACTACTACTATTACTTCTACTTACTAACCCTAACCTAACTTGTGCCTCGTCCCTGGTATTTCACTTTAATGTTGTTTTACTTGATAATAGATGAACATTTGTAATGTTAGATATTATTTCTTAATGTTGTGGAATATATCTCCAGTAGGGGGTGCTATGATTTCACTTGCTATGTCCATATATATACTTTCACGCTGCAGCGCAGACATGGCGAGTTACTCACAGAGAGAGTGAGTGAGAATGTGAATGTTGTTGTATTTCATTCATTTTTATTTCTTCCAGTGCTATTTAGCCACTGCTAATTGTCACTGTGTCTATTTATATTATTCAGATACGTTTGTTATTCATTTATTTTAAATTTGGTTGCATGTGACATGAGGTAGTGTAGTTTGTTGCTAGTGTTTTTTTTTATTTTTATTTTTTGTTATTCAGCCGATTCAGAAGGGCATCACTGCACAAAGACGACATATTTCCGTTTATTTGTAATTGCTCCTGACTTTAAATGTAGAAAAATTGGTGAAAATATTTACACTAATAAGCTCCCCCTTTGTTTTTCAGTTTCTGAAATAGTGAAAAACGGGGCTTATATTTGTGTTATTACATTGCCATTTTTTGTTTTGTTTTAAATTATTTCAGCATTTTAAGCTCATAAGCCTTTACATGTGATTATATTCTTTTAAATTCTCTAAAACGTCTACTCTACTTTTTCAAAGACTTGAGAGAACCTGTTGGTCTTTTTCCTAGCCATTGCCTCCTTTTGACTTGCTCACCATCCCGATTTTTTTAAAATTATTGTTTTTTTAACACACTATTCCGCAATTATTCGTATATATCACTGTGAAAGTGCTAAACGAAACCCCCGAGTTCTGCGGATGGCTCGATGAGGGTGTGTGTGGTTTCGCGGTGGGAGTTTTCCATCAACCCCGCAGGACACGGACCGAGCGCCAGATCCAGCTTTCAGATTCCGTTCACACACTCTCCACTTCAGCTTCCTGTAAAACAGCCCAATTTAGTCCTGACACCGGCCCAAACATCTCCGTGCATCTGTCAGCACTGATTCCTCCAGCTCTCGAACTCACTCGCTTACTATAAAGCAAGACCAGCGACAAACTTCTGCTTCTCAATCACTGGCGCTTGGATTAAACACTCACTGAGAGGAGTTGAGATGTACAGTTCTTCATTCGAAATGTATTTTT
>MU204191.1:13125913-13149829 GCA_017309775.1 Paedocypris sp. Pulau Singkep
ATACAGGGTCATTTTCGGCCCACTACACTTCATTAGCAGAACAATGACCATCTCAGGTCTAAAAATTAAAGGGACGTGACAAAAATGAAAGTCGCCGTCCTGCAGTGATTTTTTTTACATCGTGCTCAATAATTTTCACCCTGAGTTAGTGAAGCGCTCGTCCGAAGGAAACCCGTTTGCGTCCACAGACCCGAGAAATCCCGGGAATTCGATCAGAGTTAAATGAGTGATTATGTGGCGCGTCCTGTAGTGGCAGGGCATCACCGCTCAGTCTATATTATTGGCATAGGTGTCGGTTAGTGGTGGCAGCGTTACCTTCAAACTTTATTCTCAGGGACTCGTGCCATTCCACTATTAAACGTTTCCGATAAGACGTTTCCACTGACCTAGAACACTCGTTTGAATAAACAGCATCATATGCAAAAGTTTAGTCCTTGACTAAAAGTTCATCAGTCGACGCGCTGCTGATTAATTACAACAAAATATGGTTTACAAAATATGCTTTGCTGTTTTTAATGATCAAATTGTTGAGTATTAAATATATCAAATTACTGTGTTTTAAGTGTGTGTTTTTTGTGTGTGTGTAAACACAAAGATGTAAATTGAAAAGGTGTGTGTGTGTGTGTGTGTTTGTTTGTTTGTTTGTTTGTTTGTGTGTGTGTGCTTGTGTGTGTGTGTGTGTGCTTGTGTGTGTGTTTAATACAAAACCGAATATGTGTGTAAAACATCTTTAATGCGTAAGTTTATGAATTCCACCAAAATGTGTGTGTGTGTGTGTGTGTGTGTGTGTTTTATACAAAATCAAATATGTGTGTAAAACATCTTTAATATGTATGTTTGTGAAAGCCACTAAAATGTGTGTGAGTGTGTTGTGTGTTTGTGAGTGTTTAATACAAAAATAAATGTGTGAAAAACACCTTTAATGCGTAAGTTTATGAATTCCACCAAAATGTGTGTGTGTGTGTTTAACAAAGAATAAATGTGTGTAAAACATCTTTAATACGTAAGTTTATGAATGCCACCAAAATGTGTGTGTGTGCGTGTGTGTGTGCGTGGACCACAATTTGGTCTTAAGTGCATTAAATAAATGGTAATATAATAATATATTTTTTGTTCTGGGTTTTTTTTTCCATTGCTACAGTTTTCAAATCACTAGAACAACATGTTTTGCATGTATGTATGGGAAATGTATTTTAATAATAGTTCAATAATATAGTTTTTTTAAATGCCGATCCTTTATCCAAAATACAAATGAAATAGAAAATATTATTTTTATAATGTAATGTAAAAAAAAATACACATTACGATATGGCAGCATTGCAATTATTTATTCACTCTTTATTTATCCAATTTATTCACAAGTGGTCTATTTGTCATGCCTTTGTCTCGATCTCTCTACAGACCGTTTAGATAAACTACACACACCGAGAGCAGGAACACAGAGATGGATCTCTCCCGCCCTTCTCCCCCTCTCTCCTGACAGCAGCCTCAGCTCCACTCATTCCATCTTTTGTGCTCAGAAGAAAGACTTCAAGAGCGGGAGAAGGATCCCGGGCTGAGTTCGCGGATTCCCGGCTACTTACGGACTTTTTATTACCGCTCCGCGCGTGCACGTGTGAAGTGATGCTGATGCTGAGGCGCGGAGAGATGCTGATGCTGAAGTGAGTGAGCAAGACGGAATATAAAAAAAAAAGAAGTTCACAGAAGATAGAACGAAGGAAAGACTAAAGCAGTCCAGTTTAGCAAACCCAGTTGGACTTTTTGTCTTGTTTCTCTCGTGTAACGGTACCACACCAACCTTCAAAATTTCGCCCAAAATCCGACAAGAGGACCGGCCGGTCCTGACGCGCCTGGTCGGGAGGAAGCGTCTGATCGCGGCGGGGGTGCTCGGCGTGGTGATGGTGCTGGTGCTGGTGATACTGATCCCGGTTCTGGTCAGCTCTGCCGGGACCTCCGCCGCCCACTACGAGATGCTCGGGACCTGCCGGATGATCTGCGCGGACCAGTACGGGACCAAATCTCCGACCAGCACCGTTTCCGCCGACCCGGCCCGGGACAGCAGCCTCATGCAGTCCCTGCCAACCTTCATACAGGGTCCGAAAGGCGAACCGGGCCGGCCGGGGAAGGTGGGTCCGCGGGGTCCGCCCGGCGAGCCTGGACCCCCGGGACCGCCCGGAGAGCGGGGAGACCCGGGCAGACCCGGATTACCCGGCCAGCCCGTGCCCAACGTGGCCAACGGTGCCATCAGCGCGGCCACCTACAGCACCGTGCCCAAGATCGCCTTCTACGCGGGGCTGAAGAAGCAGCACGAGGGCTACGAGCTGCTGAAGTTTGACGACGTGGTCACCAACCTGGGCAACCATTACGACCCCACCACGGGCAAGTTCACCTGCTCCATACCGGGAATATATTACTTTACTTACCATGTGCTGATGCGAGGCGGGGACGGGACCAGCATGTGGGCAGATCTGGTCAAGAACAACCAGGTGAGACGTCCAGATGTTTATAATGGCGGACTTGTGAAAACCGAAAGTTAACGGTTTTTAATGGCCCGTTTTGTTCAGTCACGTTCCGAATTGATTCATCCGGAGTCTGCTTTACGAATCTTAGTTATGTTCCATTTGATTACTTTGATTTTATTTATTTATTTATTATTATTATTTTTAATAGATCTATCAGTCTGTCTGTCTGTCTGTCTGTCTGTCTAACTAAAAATGATCAGATTTATTCTGATTCAGATGTGAGAAAAATATGATAAATCTTAAAGTTCCTAATTGATTCACTCTCAGTCTCTGCATTTTACGAATCTATCTATCTATCTATCTATCTATCTATCTATCTATCTATCTATCTATCTATCTATCTATCTATCTATCTATCTATCTGTCTGTCTGTCTGTCTGTCTGTCTGTCTGTCTGTCTGTCTGTCTGTCTGTCTATATAGAATTATCAGATTTATTCAGATTCATGCTTTAAGTTGTGAAAAATATGATAAACCCAATAATACAAACATTTTTAAAAACTATATTAACTATTTATGTCTATCTGATGTAATAAAAAGAAGCATGTATAAATTTAAACGTAGATCTTAAAAAAACATTTTGCATTATTGAATTTATCATATTTTTACTATAATAATAGCAATTGTTATTTTTAATTATATTATTATTATTGTTAAATGCATTTTAAATGATTTATATCGTCTGCTAGTTACTAGTACTCTCTTTATTAAGTATTACTGAATATATGTCATCTTACATTATATCAAACCGCCATTATATCAATGTTCTACTTTGATTGTTGCTTTAAAAAAGAAAATCATCTTACACTTGATTTAAATAACAACATCCACTGACTCAAAATGAGAACATTACCAATAGAACAAAATTGATTTTGAAAATAAAATCTGAGGGCATCACTGAAAATATTTGATTCCTCGCATAATTGCCCTTTGTGAATCTGCTTAGAAAACCCCACAAGGTTTAAAAAAAAAAAAAGCCGTGTGAGTTAAAGCCACTTCAGATTTATGACACGCGGTGTAAACGTCCCCATTAAAAGTTCCTCCCAAAGAAGCACACGTTCCACAAAAGCTCATTAGTGCTTGTAGACGGAGCCGGGACACACTTCACACTCACTGCCCCCCGATCCCACCCGAGACCGTTCTCATCCGGACCCTCTTCCTCTCCCACAGGTCCGAGCCAGCGCCATCGCCCAGGACGCGGATCAGAACTACGACTACGCCAGCAACAGCGCCGTCCTCCACCTGGAGCCCGGAGACGAGATCTACATCAAGCTGGACGGAGGCAAAGCCCACGGGGGCAACAACAACAAGTACAGCACCTTCTCTGGCTTCATTATATACGCCGATTAGGAGGCAGACGCACCTCCTCCAGACGGCCTGCTCTCCTCTACACCTCCTTTTTCTACTTCAAATCCTGCTTTTCCCTCCTCCGGGCCTTTAGTCTCCAGCAGAACTCCAAAAATCCACCAAACAAGGCGTCTGGGAGGAACGTCGGTGGAGGAAAAGTGGGAAATTTTAAGCGTCCACAAAAATCAACCCAAGCGTCGCAGAAGAACGACGTTTTTTTTTTGGAAAAGCCTGTATTCCGACGAAAAATGTCAGACCCGTGTGCAATAATTTCAGCTGGATTTTTCCTTCCCGTTTTCCCGAGGCAGATTAACAGTGAAGAGTCGAGAGCGGAAAATCTGCCCGGTGCTTCTCATACCAATACATTATATATCTCGGTGGTGATGACGGTAAATTACTGTAATCCGGAATTGTTAACGCTTTCAGCCTCTTCCTTCCGTCCGCGTGGGCCGAGCAGGAATCTGTTATTTTTGTGATATTTAGAGCACTATGCAGAATATGGGTGTTAATATGTAAATGTGTATCTATCTTCAGAGATCTCCTGAATGTGGCTGTGAATATCGCATCGTATTTCCGGTGTAAATATGGTAATGGATAGTTTATATTTTCCTTTACGAGTGTCGATGTGAAGCCGTCCGGAGAGAATGAGACGCGCGAGACGTAGCTGTCACGCGTACGTGATGAATTATTATTCCAGGATTTTGTTTTGTTTCTTTGGTTTTTTTTTCCCCGTCCTGCTGCTGTAATTCTCATTCACATCTACGACCCTTCAAACGCCGTTTCCATTAAATGGGAATTTGATCAGATGCGTGCACTTTCATTATTTATCCGGATAAACTGTCTGTCGATTGCCTTATTAATTATGTTAAAAGGATCATGTTCCCCTTCTTACGGCAGATTTTGGAATTTTCGACTATGAAATACCATCTGAAATCCCAGAAAAAAATGTGAAATGTTAAACAAGATGGAAATTTGCTTTGTGTGATTTTGCCACACAATGGAACGCCGGGAATCTGGAGACACGATGCTGTCGGATTTGATTCTGGAGTGCTAGTAAATGTTTCGACCTTATTAAACTGCAGATGTTTAGAGTCCAGTGAATCTGATTTATGGGATCTTCGTTCCCAGGTGAGGATGGTGAAGGTCAGATGAAGGACTCCAGGTGGAGACGTGACCTCTGCAGATGTGTGAGAAGCAAAAAGAATCACTTCACATTCATTCCATCTTTATTAACGGTAAACCGACTCTGGAGTGACGTGTGTGTGAAAGAAGATGGATTTCCCTGAGGTCGTTTTTGCGTATTATAGTCGTCTATCAAACTACTGCAGAAAGGGCCAATTAGAGAAGATGAATCCAAAAAAGGACCAATTAGAGAAACAAGGAATCCATAAAAGACCAATCAGAGAAGACTAATCAGAAGCAGAAGAATCAGAGAATATGAATCCTAAAAGGACCAATCAGAGACGGAAGAATCAGAGAATATTAATCCTAAAAGGACCAATCAGAGATGGAAGAATCAGAGAATATTAATTCTAAAAGAACCAATCAGAGAAGAGCCAATCAGGGTATACTAATCCAAAATGGCAAATCAGAGTAGACTATTTTGAGAAGAGCCAATCAGTGAAGTTTAATCAGAGAATGGCCAATCAAAAAAGAGCAAGCAGAGAAGGGCCAATTAGAGAAGAGTATGCTAAGACCAATCAGTAAAGATTAATCCAAAAAGGGCCAATCAGAAGAGACTAATTGGAGTATGACCAAGCAGAGAAGAATCAGTGAAGTTTCATCAGAGAATGGCCAATCAGAAAAGAGCAAGCAGGGTCAATTAGAGAAGAGTATGCAAAAACCAATCAGTAAAGACATTTTTTAATTAAAAAGGGCCAATCACAAAGGACTAATCGGAGAGTGACCTAACAGAACGGCCAATCAGTGAAGATTAATCTGGGAAATGAAATCAGAAAAAAGGTGAAAATGGCCAATCAATGAAGACTAATCAAAGACGAGCCAATCAAAAAGCACTTATCAGAAAATGACCATTCAGAGAAACCTAATCAGAAAGGGTCAAATAGAGAATATTAGTCAGGCAAAGGCCAATAGGTGAAGACCAAAGAGAGACAGGCCAATCAGAAACAAGTAAGCAGCAGAAGGCCAATCAGTGAAGACCAATCAGAGAAAGGTCAATCAGAAAAGAGTAAGCAGCAGAAGGCCAATCAGAGGAAAGCCAATCAGAAATGAATAAGCAGCAGAAGGCCAATCAGAGAAAGGCCAATCAGAAAAGAGTAAGCAGCAGAAGGCCAATCAGTGAAGACCAATCAGAGAGAGGCCAATCAGAACAGAGTAAGCAGCAGAAGGCCAATCAGGGAAGGCCAATCAGAGAAAGGCCAATCAGAAACAAGTAAGCAGAGAAGTTTCACCCCAATACACGGAACATAAAGATATTCTGCTAATTATTTTTGTATTATTATTTGACAACAACATTTAACAAATTTAAATGAAAAAATAAAACACTCAAAGCTCAACTCAAGTTTTCTCCTGCATCTTCTACTGTTTTTTTTTTTTTGCGGTCACTGGGTTTGTTGTCCAGGCTCAAGTTCACTTTTGATGGAGCGATAAAAGTTTGATTTTTTCCAAAGTCACAGACATTTTCAAAGCATCTGTAGTCGTGTAGCGGTGTTTTGAATTAAAACTTTTGCCTTGACAAAATGTATTGTAGCGTGGTGGCGTTATTTGACATTTAAGTCAGCATTGTGTGTCGACTGGTTTGTCATACACAGCGGCCATTTTTGTAGTTTTTTTTCTCTACGTCTGCGTGGACTATCATAGGAATGGTTTCTATTAACTTGAAAGAAAAAGTCGAAAACAAATTACAACGCGGAAAGACAGGACTGATTAGGAATTGAATAGAATAAAATACATTAATTGTCCAAATATATATGCTGGATAAAATGGAATATAAATAAATACAATATAACAAAATACAACACAGTACACACAAGTCAAAAAAAAAAAAAAAGTCGGTATTTTTAACTTGGCATATTATTATTAATAATAATAATTGAAACTTTATTAATTTTAATTTAAAAATTAATTAAATGTAAATGTTCTGCATTTAACCCACCCGAACAAATCGGAGCAGTGGGCAGCACACAACTTGTATAAAATGGCAAGTACCTGTGACATATAATGTATATAATAATATAAAAATCTTGAGCAACTGTGAACAAAACAATATCATTCCAGGTCTATAAAAAATGTCCATTAAAAAATGGGCAATTGTGCAAAGGCTAGGAAAACAAGCTGAAAAAGTCAAAGAAAACTCAACTTTAAAATTTAAATACATTAAATTAAATATTAACATTCATTTAACTTTTGTCCATTTGAATGTATTTGTCTTTCCCAAATAAAACATATGTAATTTATCAGATATCTTCTCATTATTCTCCCAAGCGATCAATTAAATTTGATATAGCTACCTTACTAATAAATAAATAAATAAATAATTATGTACAGTATGTGTGTGAAATTACAGTTTCTGAACTTTACTATGCTTATTAAAAAATGCCACAATGAGAACTGACCACGCCCACAGTACAAATCATCCAATCACTGCTTGGCTCATTGTTGGTCATAAACAGTGTTTAAATACTAGATTTCAAATTTCGTTTTCTAATGTTTCTAAAGACACAATTAGTGTGCACTAATGATGGCAAACAATTAGCCGAACTGTGACTGGGTGACATTTAAAGTGGGCGTGGCCAGTTTAAAAGGTGGCCATTTCTATCCACTAGAATTCTAACTAGAATTCCGCAACTGTAAAAATTCAGATAAGCACTTTTTTCATGGCGTTTCCTTTCATACGTCTTCTAAACGGTGGTCTTGATGTGTCAATAAAAGCCTCTGATATGAACTTATAACCCACGTCTCTGTAAACCCGCAATCTACAGTTTACGAGGCAATTATGCAAACGCTAAATAAACTGGTGCTTTCAGAAAGGTCAATGGCTCAGAGATGCTCTCAGACGTCCTACATCTCGATCAGATCTTTAGTGAGCGCCAAATGAGAGTCGGTAACGTTTGCATGGTAATAAAAAGTTAATGAAATGTAATAAAAAACAAAACACCTGATTGACTTGAGGTTTTGTAGGAAAAATTCACTGACGTTCAGTAACTTTCATGGAAAAAAATCCAAAAGCTTTTTTTTTCTTTTACTTTATTTTTAAACCCTTTGTTGTACAGTCACAAAATTCTGTGCTAAATTCTATAAATTGTGTTTAATTTAAAAAAATTCCCGAGTCCTTCTTTGATTCACACTAAACTACATCGTTTGATTGGAAGTTTGACAGTTTTTATTACCAAATAAAAAATGAAAAAAGAAATTTATTTTAATTTTAAATTAGTAAATAAGCAGTATATTAAATAAAATAAAAAATGAAATTGAAAATTTTTAATTTAAAAATGAAAATGAAAAACATTCCCCAAATAAAAAATTCCCTTTTATTTTATAGCAATTTAGTTCAGGTTATCAAACGTGTGCTAGAACAAGTCACTAATCCAGCTTTTTAAACAAAATTGTCATATCTTTTAGACTTATTTGAAAGATTTATTTCATTAGCCTAAAGTAAATCATTTTAATAATAAAAGTCATATTCCTTGCAATATGGAATATTATCATGCATTATGTAATATGGGTTACGCCCCCTGCAGGAACAAACTCCATTATGTATTTTCATAAAAACAATAAAACAAAAGGTTTTTTTTGGATGGCGCCTTTCTAAACACTCATGGACACCTTGTACCAATTTCGATATGGTTCTCCATAATGACAATCTCACTCACTGTACTTTACATGTAAAAATTGAAAAAACTAATTGTAAAACCAGACATTTATCACAGAAACATAGAAATGAATAAACCAAAAGATCGTTATACTAAAGTCATAGACAAACACATTTGAATTCAAATTCAAATTCAAACAAGTAGCGAAATGTGTTTTGGTCGTTCCAGCATTTTTTAACATTGCGATGGGGGAAATAAAATAAAATGTGCAAAAGGAAAATACAATAAAAGGATAAAGAATAGAAGTTCAATAAAAACAGCAGATATAAGGATAAAATATAAAACATGAATACAGTAAAAAAATTGCCAAGATAGAAATACGATCAAATAACGCAAATAAAGTAAAAATACAAAAAGTGAGTAAAACACAAAACAAAAGATCCAAAAAGTGTTAAAGTGTTCAGTTTAGGGTGTCTAAAAAGTGACTCAAAAAGTGAAAAAGTGAGCGTGTCAGAATTGTCCTAATGTATTTTATGAATCTGAAAATTCCCCGAATCATCATCCACGTGGCTCCTGGCAGGTACATTCCCCATTGCTCGTCTTTGAATACGTGTAGGACTGTAAATATGTAGTTTTCATTGCACATCGATGATCTTCAGGATGAGGGATGATCACTCCATCGAGCACTTCTGCATCTTTGGTAATGAATAAGCATCTTCAATAGAAATATGACTTACTGTCCACTGTGGGGGTCCCGTGGGTGTCATTACTGGACGAGAGGAGGAGAGAGAGAATAAAACTCAATACAAATTGATAAAAAAAAAAAATGCTGAGGGAATACATTGTGTATCATTTATCTGGTAAAAGGACTGGGAGGATTGTTGGTCCTGCAGGCCAGAAATCAATCCGCATTGTTCATCTGGAGCTGTTAGAGCCACGGGACATTCATAACGCTGGCATGTTGTGCTACTTATTGGGGATCACAAACAAGGTTCAAACTGGTATTTCGGTCGAGGGCCACAGGAAGCTGATCCATCTGAGATGGTGGTGATCCACTGCGGCTGGACACTGGTTCACTTAAAAACGTATTTATAAGTGCAGTGGTGCTTCTCTGCTTTTTTTTTTTTGTATATTTTTTTATTGAGTTTTAAATGTACACACGTATATTCAATATTCATATACTCGAAGTAAGAAAAATATGTATTTGCTTAACCTTGTCGCCTTTCGTTGTGTGAAAATTTCCTTAAAAGAGACAAAAATTTCCTCGATATGGAAATTCTGTTAAGTGAGTCATTTGTTAAGAGAGGTACCTCTGTAAACGAATTTATTAGATGTAAAATTCCATTAATAGGCGAACACAAGTACTCTCTTTACTTCCTTTACTTTCACCAGTTTGTGACTGGTCCTTATATTTCACTTTGATGTCGGTTTGCCTGAAAAGTAGATAAAAAATATTAACAGTTACATATTATTTCAAAATGTAGCAGAGTGTATCACCCGTAGGGGGTCGTATGATTCCACTTGCTACGTCCATATATGAACTTTTTCCCGGTTTTTACACTGTGGGTTAAGTCGCAGACACGGTAAATTATCCATAATTTATTGTATTTAATTTGTCATTATTACGAGTATGTTTAGCATATGTGCATCTGTGTTTTGTTATTTCTGTTATTTATATCTTTAAAATTTAGTTTCAGTAATAAAATTTTTTTTTTTTCAATGTTGCTATTCAACCAATATAACCATATTTGTGATTTATTTGTGGTTGCTCTTGCTTATATTTACGAAATATGAGAATATAAGCACCCCCAAGTTTTTTTGTGCTTCAAATTGCTTATATTTGCGTAAATATGGTAATTATTCCCTTCATAATAATAATAATAATAATAATAATAACAATAATAGTAATTCAAACCAACCTGTGAAAACTACTACAGTAACTTAAATCGTTGAGCAACATGGAAAAATATAATCTTCACTTTTTTTTCAGATAAACAAATAATCTCGTGATAATGCAATACCAACAGACAAGGTGGGCAAGAATAATTCAAAATAATCACTAAAATAATCAGAGCTAATGGTGGTAATCCAATCAGCGCTTCAGAAATTAGATCATCTCTAACTCTTTCAAATTCAGCATATTTAAATTTTGATGATTTCGGGTCAGGCTGTAATGAATTAGATATAAAGGGGCGAAAACCATCCCGGGCACGAGTAGGTGTGAGAAATGTTAAGTAGATCGGCGATGTTGAAATGATTGTTGAACTATTGTCCTCTCGAACTATTAGCCTGTCGGAGAAGAACGGTTTTACGAAGAAAGAAAAATACCTGGAAATCTCAGCCATGTTTGCATTGTTAATAAACGTGAGTGGGCTTTCTTCCCTCCTTCTTCCCTCCTTTCTTGGAATGCGTGATGCTAACAGACACTGACTAAACACACTCGGATTGTTGGGAAAATGAAGCGAAAGGCAAAGAGATCTCCATCCTCTCGCTGCCAGGTTTGATTTCCAGAGCGGAGAGAGTTTCTGGTGTTGGTGAGAAGAGAGTGAATTCCAAACTAGCCACAGGCTGTGATGGCGATGACCCTGTCTGTGCTAGATGGACTCGGAGATCTTAAAGCTCTGTTTGTGGAAGCGTTTGGTCTGCTGACACTGTTGTCCCTGACAAAGCTCCGAGGAGGATAATTAAAACCCAACACGGAACCGTCTCTGACAGCCTAAAATCCTCTCGGACTTTGACGGATCCATAGAGGAAAAAAACAATACGTCCAATTACCTTTCCCCGCCACAACCCCGCGTCCCTCAAACAGACGTCAGATCGAAGAATGAAGAAGCAAAACGGGCTAATCGCTTCTTCTTTAACGCTTTAATGCGGGGTATCTGAAAGGAAGTTTAAAACTTTTTTTTTCTTCGATTCAACATGTTCTAATAAAAATATAAAGACATTTAAGAAAAGATAAATTAAAATCAAATGCTTTTTTTTAATATATTCTTTTAAGCGTATCTCATAGGATACAATGTGCTTTACAGGAAGGGGAACGAGAGAATCGCTTCTTCTATGTGGGGTACCAGAAGGAAAGCTTAAAACTTTTTGTTTTCCGATTCAACATGATATTTCTAATAAAAATATAAAGAAATTTAAAAAAAGTTAATTAAAATAAACATATTTTATATTTTATAAATACATATTTTTTAAGCGTATCTCCTGGGATACAATGTGCTTTACAGGAACGGGTTCAAATTTCAACCACAAAAAATTACCATGTGAAAATTACAAAATACATATTTTTTGGCCTGTGGGTTTTTTACTTTTTCTGTTACTTTTTTGTTCTTCTTTTTTTTTTTGTTCTTCTTCTTTTTCTTTTTTTTCCTTCTTTTTCTTTATCTTTTTCTTCTTCTTCTTCTTCTTCTTCTACTATTTCTTCTTCTTCTTCTTCTCCTTCTCCTTCTCCTTCTTCTCCTTCTTCTCCTCCTTCTTGATTTTAGCAACTAAGTAAAGGCAGTAATTGATACCCCAACCTTCCCAGAGTCCCGTATGGTCTGGGTGACAATGCTGTCAGAAGTAATGCTGGTGGACTGGGAACATGAAGCCGCCTGATGCTTAGCAAACAGCCGATTGTCTGTGGCGTCCGACATCAGACTCCCACACACACGCTCTCTCCCACCTTGACGTTATCAGTTGTGACAGTGCCGTGGAACTATTTGGATGGGGATGTGATACACGGCTCTCCATGCTTATCAAATCTCACAGTGAGGAGACTATTAACTCACAGCAAATTGTGCCATGTAGCTTAAAGGGGCTTGTCTGTTCCAATATCCCTAATATCTCTATTTGTTGTCAGAGTGTGGAGAAGTCGGGCTTTGTTAGGCAGAGCGTCTTTATCACAGATTTCGCCTAGTGAACTGTCTCGGTCAGCGTACGACCATAGTTTCCAATCGCTGGCACGTGCCGGCTTTTGTGCTTCTTTTCAATTAAAATAAGTTTAAATAGAATAGAATAGAATAGAAGGCCTTTATTGTCATTGCGACACATGGTTACAACGAAATTAGGAACACTACTTCGTTTGGTGCAATATAGGAAAAACACACAAAATAAAAATGTAAAAAATGTGCATTGTGTAAGATGAAATATGAATAATTTATATAGTACAAAGTATATAAAATATAAAATTAGAGCAAACGTTTTCAAAAGAACAAATAATATGTTTCAAATAGACATATTAACAGTAAACAATACATAGAGTAAACAATCAACAGAGTACATAGAATTATAGAAAAGCAAACTTTTCTATATTACTGAAAAAAATTTTTTTTTTTGTACGAAAAAAGGCAATAAACGAGCCCCCCCAGTGTTCCGATAGTTCTGCGATCACTGAATTTGAGTCAACAAATGGAATTTAAAATTAAAATTGTGGAAGCAGTCAAGGAAGCCAATTGAGATATTCGAGATTGCTCGAATTAAATAACAATAACAAAAATGTACACTCTTTTCTAGTGCAAATTAAAATAAGGTTAGAAGAATTAAACTCCGTGACTCATCTCATCACTGACTCCTGCTGGGCGAGCACTTGTATGTGACCAAACGCAGTACTTGCGGGTGGTAAATGCTGGACATTTAATCTAAGCCAATCATCTTGTTTTCAGTCGCATCACATGAACAGACACACCAATCACCAGTTAAGCCCCGCCCCTCCCCACAGCAGAGGAAAAGACTCTGCTGGGACGAAAATTGCTTCGGTGACCACAATTAAAGTAACACAGCATTTTGGTCCGTAACGGAGGAAAAAGTAATTTCGGTAGATTACTCGTTACTGAAAAAAGTAACGGGGTTAGTATTTCGTGATTCCCCTCACTGATTGACGGCAGGTGTGAGGAAGACCTCCAGGGTTCAGAGCGTTTTGTGAATGGTTTGTGAGGTCTTTATATATCCACTGACAGGGAAGTCGATCTAACGAGGAACAACTCGCCCAGTTCCAACCCAGAGCTGGAACCAGGTCAGACAGGTAAATTTGCTCGTGGCTTGCAGACAGACAGGTGCGAGTGTGTCTGGAATACAAACAGATCGGGACATTAAAGTCCTGGTGGCTTTCTCCTTCCACGACTCGTGGCGTTAAGACAAGACGTGTCAAATCACACGTCCGTCACTTCGGATGGCGGGTCAGACGGGAAGCTTCTATGTGGAATGGGCTGCGGTCTTGGGAATAAGGTGAACTCTGGACAGACTAGACAAGCCAATCACGCTCGACGCGACTCTAATGGGCCTGTGTTTGCTGTCTCCATGACGACTGAGGGACTGACACATCTACACTGACGCGAGGCTTCAGTTGGCTTCTCGGTGACAGAATGAAAGTGACACTGAAGAGACTCGTTGTTCTGGCTCTCTCATCAGCGAGTCTCTCATCATCCCTCATGGATCATTCCGCACTCGTACGTTTCAAACTATGGTCATTGGGATATGTTTTGGTTTTTTTCGAGCTTTAACGCACACACACACACACCAGAAAAAATATTTGTGCAATAATGATAAAAATTGTCTGTTGTGTGTATCTTTAAATATTGTACGATAATCCAGTAGACTTGTAGTTCAATTTGCAATACATTTTCTTATTCACCCTCCGAGGTCGAGTCACTTCTTTTTTTCAGATCAGTGTAAAACACAAAAAAATACTCCATCAATTTTGGTCTTAACTATAAGTGTTATACATCATTTGAAAGTTTTAAGTACCTATTTTTGCTTTGTTATACAAATATACTTTTTGCTACAAACAGGACGTTGTGTTTTGTGTAAAAAAAACAAAAAACTAACTAAAACTTATCTTGTCAGCTGACAACGAACTGTAACTTATTAAATACTTATCACACAAACAGGAAACATATGCGTTCTATAGATAAACAAAAATTCAATTCATTATCAAACATAAGCACCTTATTACGTTTTTGGAGTTCTGACTAAACCCGAATACTCTTATTTTACATCTTTTAACTAACTTAACTTGTGATTCTTTAACAACGTTAAATATTATATTATGACACCTTACTTTTAGTTTAAGTTTTATGTTGAAATGTAATCTGTTTGTATCTGTTTGTATCTAGGGACTGAGAGGAACGAAATTTCAATTTTCTGTATGTATGCACTGTACATATGGCAAATTGACAATAAAGCTGACTTTGACTTTTGATTATTTCTAAAGTAGTACAGTTCATCTCCAGTAGGAAGTGCTATTATTCCAGTTGCTATCTCCATATATGGGCGTGTTACGGTATTCACACTGCGTGGACAGAGGTCTGGCCATGTCATTAAATTTAATGTAGTAATAATAATAATAATAATAATAATAATAATAATAATAATTTAACCTTTTAGTCTCTCAGTGGGGACATTTTTCTCTGCATTTATTTAATCCAGTGTTGTTTAGACACTGCTAAGTGTTGCTTGGAAGAGTTTCTCTTTTCTGTTATTCAAGTGTGTAATAGCATTACAAATATACCAGTAATATAATTTTGGAATGCACAATTAATAATCCTGCGAATTTAGATTAGATTAGATGAGACAACTTTATTGTCATTACACATGTACAAGTACAGGCAACGAAAAAAGTAGAATCCTAGTTCATTTGTTTTTTAAATAACTCTAATACGTGTTCAAACGCTGAGAAGATGATCATAAAGAAAAAAAACTAGTGAAATCAAATGAAATAACAAAAAATAAAACGTACAAATTAAGGGCAGATAAAACATCGACACTTCTTGCTTTTCCCTCGTCCGTTACCGATCCCAGGAAAGATTGAGGTAAAGTCACTGGCCACGGAATCAGATAAATCAATTGTGACGTTTGTGGATGGAGCGTTTTGCATTTAATTAGCGGCGGAGCGGCGGAGAAGGTTGAATTATCCGCAGACTGTCCGGCGGTCAAGCTCCTCGACTAAAACGTTCACTTATCAGGACGCACCCTCCATTTATCCTGCACTTTCACTTCATTCCTCCCCGTCCTGTTGAGCTGGACATCTGAGAGCTAATTATTCCTCAGTCTGGCGGATCTCAAAAACCTTCATTAGCCAATCCAGTGCTAAACGTCGGAGAACCGAACGCCGCATTATCAATCGGCCAGACGTTTAGCCGCGAATCCTCCGGCCTCGCTGCAGGTGGATCGAAAATACCTCTCCAACACGGGGGTAATATTTGGCGGAGGGGATGGATCATTACCGGACGCCCCTCAGGCGGCTGAACAGAGAACAGTATTGACTTTGCTAATCCCAATGGCCGTGTATCTTTGCTTGCTCTTCTTGGCGGTATAAGAAGACCCGAGCTGGATAATAGCCGATCTGACGCTTCCTGTAAAGGCGCTTTATTGATCGTGACAGCGGTCAGACCCCTATTTGTCCGGCTGGTATTAGACAATCCAACCTCTATATTTAAAGGCTGATAAAAAATACATGGAGTGTGGCTGGGACGCTTCATAAAGAGCTCAGACGATTAGTTCATGGCTTTGCGCTCAACGTCAGCCGCTTTTCCCCACAGGCGTGACCTCTGACCTGCTCATAAAGGCGGAAGGTAAGACTCTTTCTGTCCGCAGAGAGTTTGCTGCGGGTATTTTTGTCAATCATGGCTTGTTGGTTCTGTGACTTATGATGTATTAATATTTGTGTATGAATTACCGTATTTTCACAAATATAAGCACCCCGTGAATATAAGCACCCCCCTGATTTTGCGAAAAAAAAATGTCTGGTTCAATTACGTTCATATTCTCCTAAACATACTATTTTTTTTCTTTATTTAACAAACCTAACTTGTGACTCGTTTCATTTTTATATTGTTTTACTTGAATGACAGATAACAAAAGGTCAAATGTCAGAACTTCACTTCCCAAGAGTCTTTACATCCTCCGAGCCCTGATTATCCGACGCTGTGTGAGGAGAATCGAAGCGAAGGATTATTATCCCCTGTTTAGCAGACCAAGCGTTTTGATTGAGTCTGTTCCTTGGATTATTTTTTACTCCTCTTCATTTTTGACCGTTTTGACTCTTTCTGCGATTACACATTGAACCCGTTTGTTAGCGCTACGCTAAGCTACCCGGTTGTGGTTTCTGTTTGTTGTAATGTTAATGATTGTGTTTAGTTTAATCTTACTTCTTCCAGTGTTATTTTGTCCCAGTTAAGTGTTGCGGCGTGTCTAATGTTACTTCTGTTAATGAGCCAATAAAAGCTTACTATTTGTCATGGCTGAACTTTTTGTTGGGAGCGTTATTTTGGTCACAGACGGTGGATCGCGTCACTTCCACTTTTGTTTTTGTAGCACTGGTGTTCCTGGGTTTCCCCGCGTTCTTTTGTTATTGTGTCAGCTGTTTTAGGTCACGCCCTGTATTTCCCCCGATCACGTTAATTGTTTAATTTACAGTCCAGGTGTCTGTCATTTTCGCGTCGTTATGTTGATCCTTTGGAAGTAAATAAGTTAGTAAGTGCGTAAGTAGGTAGGCAGTAAGTTAATGGAATTTAGAATGTAGTACTGTATGTTAAATGAAAACTTGGTCCATTCTATCAATGAAATCTTGCTCAACCAAAAATGCATAAAAAAATGATACACACACACACCCACACACACACACTTGAATTTTTTGGCCACGAGTGGACAAAAACACACACCCACACACACACCTGACGCCAATGAAACTATGGAGAATAAAAGGTCACTACTCGGTCCACTGTCGTTATCGCAGCATTCCAACTTCGAAAGGAGATTATCTTTGTCTTCCTCTTTCACTCTTTATCTCTTTTCATTGCTCTTCTTCAGCCCTCTGGGCCACAGTGATGAATAAAGATGGCTCATATAACTTTGCATCACCATAGAAACACGGCACTCCCAGGGATTTAGGATGAAGAAGCTGAGGCTGGAATCAGAAAGGAATGTTCCGGCACGCTCCAGAGGAGCTCGCTGCCACTTTCCTTGCTCGCTCTCTTCTGACTGGTGTGAAACCCAGTCAGCACATCGGGAAACACGGCGTTCTAGAGAATTATTTGCGTTGCTTTAACACAAGTGATGTTGCGCTTTTGCGGCTTGGAAGCGCATGATGAGCATTAGGAGAAGGATGCTGGAGGTCTTCTGCTTAATGAGATGATCCACAACATGTCTCTAAAGCCTCGTGGTCAATTACTGAAAAACTGGAGACACACAAGACGTTTTTGTGCTTTATGGGGACCAGGCCGAATTCTATTAAAAGTACACCAGTAATTGTTGAGTTTTTGCGTTTAAACGGCACAAAACGAACGCATCAACTACATTATTTGTTCATTTTCTTGCAGCTAATTTATCTTTTTTTTTTACTAATTAATGGTTTTACTTTTTATTTAATATTGAGTTTTTCTACAATTGCAAAACTATACCCCTAGTGGCCATGTGATGCAATGAGAGAAAGCAAGAGAGAGAGAGAGAGAGAGAGAGAGTGTGTGTGTGTGTGCGTGTGTGTGTGTGTGTGCGCGTGTGTGTGTGTGTGTGTGTGTAAGTGTGTCTGCATTTAGCACAAACTTTGGACTCAAAATCCTAGTTTCTAGCTCAAAAAGATGGATGGATGGTTGAATGGATGGATGAAAAGATATCCATCAGATACAGACAGACAGACAGACAGATTTTTTACTAAAAAGATAAAAAATAGCAATATATTGATGTAAAAGTTTAGGCATATAATTTAAATGTAAGTTGTTAGTAGGAATTTTTTTTTTTTTTTTTAAGAATTGTTAGGATTTTTAAGGAAATCACACAAAGCAACAATTATGGCCAGCAATAAAACTTATTTCTGCCTATTAGAGCAGAATTTTATTTGAAAATGTGCCAATTGCTTGCACAACTATTAATATCACTAATCAGATCCCAAGCTCTTTCTCTCTAACGTGTGTGTGTGTGTGTGCGTGCGCGCGCGCAAGTGACGTACTACCAATCGAGCTGATTAATGCCATTCGCTCCCAATCAAGCCATCATAACTGTACGCTCTTAAAAAAATAATAATCCCATCTGAATTAAACATCTCTAATCCATATGTATGAGAGTAGAGAGTGACAGAAGCTTCAGACACACATATACATATATATAGCACAACAAGAAATAGAAAAAAAAAAAAAAGTAAACAAAGCAAACAACAATAAAGTGTTGTCCAGTGTGGAGATCATGTGCTTCTCGGTGGATTTACCGTCTGCTGAAGCAGGAATTCTCAATCTCGTCTCAGTCTGGAGTCTTTCTTCTCATCTCGTCCTGATCCTCGGCTTCCTTCTCCATCTGAGCCAGATTTCTCATCACGCCTGCGGAGAAGTAGCTTTGGTGTTGTTCTATCCTTCCTTTATTAAATAAAAGGTACAGAGTTGGAAAGTCTCATTGGAGGGTGATGAGGAAAAAATCCTCGCAGACTTAGTCAACGACGTGGCCACTGGTGACACTAATAAAGTGTGTGTGTGTGTGTGTGTGTGTGTGTGTGTGTGTGTGTGTGTAAATTGCCCTCAAACAAACCACTTCATTCCTATTCTTTGATCTTTAATAGAAGGTTGCTCACTCACTCTCAAGAAAGTTATTTTTTTTCTTTGTCTATTCTCTTTTTAAATAAAAAGTCTAAATGAATGAAATATAATAAACCTCTTGTTAAAATTAACTGATTTTGCCATCTACTCGATCTTCATCCTTCTGATCTGCAGGAGACGTTTTTTTGTCGAAATCAGTGTTTTGGTTTGAGCGTCATTGTTTATTTTGCCTTCTTTATTTGTCAATTATTAGTTTTATCAGTTCACCTGTGTGGATCGTTATTCTCTCAAGTGTTTAATTGCCAATTGACTTGGTTAATTTCTCCCACCTGTTGACACTAGCAGAGAGAGAGAGACAGAGAGAGACAGAGGGAGAGAGAGAGGGAGAGAGGGAGTGTGGTTTGGGTTAAAGTGAGGAGAGAGGGAACATATTGTTCGTATGTAAGTCAATGGTGAGACCCCACTATGAAATAAAAGTGTGTGTGTGTTTGTGTTTGTGTGTGTGTGTGTGTGTGTGTGTGTGTGTGTGTGTGTGTGTGTGCGTGGGTTGGTGTGACATTTACCAAAAATGTGGGCCAAATAACAAATTAGGGTTTGTAAAGTGGGGACCTCTAGCCTTATGGGGTCCTTGGTCGGGTCCTCACAATGTTGAAGGCCAATTTGAGGCTCAAAATGGGATTTTAGGGCTGAAGTAACATTAGAGTTTAGGTTAGAGTTGGAGCACAAGTAACACTCTGGTTAAGGTTAGCGTGAGTGTTGGGGACGGGGACTGTCAAGACGACAATTAGATTCATCTGTATGTGTTTCTGTATGTGTTTGTTTTAGTCCTAATTTTCCTATCTTTCTTTTCAGAATATTAATGAGAATGTGGTAGTGAAATGCACTTACTGTTTGTGCTTGTTGTATCTTTAAGCCGAGATGAGTCAAGTTAAGAGTTATTTTTGAATCATTCATTGTTACTTTTGATTATTGCCAACTATGTGGCTATTTTGGTTGATTTAATAGTATTTTTTTTTTCATTAGTTAGCAAAATGTTGTGTTTTTGATCGAATGAAACACAAAAAAAAAGACCTTCTCGGTCCTGAAGCTACAACTCAACTCCTTACCAATCCATTTATCAAACATGTTTTGCGCGTCTACAAATGTACTTTCAAGCCTTATTAATCCTAGAATCAAAATCTAAAAAAATATGTTCTACTATGCAGAACACTGATTGGCTGTTTAGGTACACACGATCAAACAATCATGTAATCATAACAACAAAAACTCAAATTCAACTTATCCAAAATCTAAATTTATTTGTCACATACATATTATACCTGGTACACTGTACAATGAAGATAAAGATTAGAAATCTGATAAAATACAGTAGAAATAAAGATAAAATATGAAATATGGATATGTTTCAAGATGTAATATACGGTAATCCAGATAAAATACAATTAAATAATGTAAAAAAGTGAAAGTACAAAAAGTGAGTAAAGTACAAAAAACTCAGCCCTGGCTTGTGATTGGCCGGCCACTGATGATGATTGTTTTTGTGGAGTTTCGCTCAGTTTCACGGCTCCACACGTTAATCCCAAATACAAATCACTATCATTCATCTGAATCAACAGCTTGACGCCACTTTCACCTATAATCCTTTCATCCTCGCCAAACCCGCTCCTCTCGTCTGTCTGAATCCGTCTGAAACCACCTAAAACCCTCCCGCCCTTCGCTCACAACAGGTAAAACCGCTCAGATCCACTTCCTTATTTATCTACATTTTTGCTGAGGCGGAGATTTCGGTCAAGCAGGAGATTCTCCCTCAGTAGTGAAGATCCTCGGAGACTTGTGGACGGGTTTTTATCCGGAAGTGGAAGATGGGGGCTTCACAGGACAAGATGCACTGCACCATGTACCTGAACGGGAACGGTCCTCCATCGGTGGCCGAGACTCGTGAGTCTTTTACTTCTCTGGTGTCTTTAGTCAAATTACAGACAAACTATTTCGACAAATTAATGACAAAATCTTTTTCTTCTTGCTTGTCATTAATAATAAAGAATTCTGTTGGTTTTATCGCACTTTTCGGCAAACAGAGTAGCGTTCCAAATTTCATTGTAATCAAGCAATACAATGACAACAAAGACATTCTAGAATAGAATAGAATAGAATAGAATAGAATGCTTTTAATGTCACTGTGCGCAAACACAATGTAGATTATACACAAGTACCGTTAAATTAAGAACGTCTTCTATGTAATGCAACATTATTGAAATGTACAGTATACGTTTTCTACTGTATTATACTGAAAATTGCATTGATTTGAAAATGCATTTATTTGTCCCACAAAAGGGGCATTTTAAAACAGTAGAAAGAATACAAAGAAGAATATATTTATAATAAAAATAAATAAACATATTCAAAAAAACATAACCATAACACTCCACATATCATAACAACACACATTCCTTTCTATTCTAATCTATTCTATTTTATTGAAAATTTAATTCATTTGAAAATACCTTTATTTGTCCCACAGAAGGGGCATTTTACAACAGTAGAAAGAATATATAGAAGAACAGGGAATCTGTTCTATTTCATTCTGTTCTATTCTATTAAAATTTGAATTAAATTGAAAATGTCTTTTTGTCTCATAGCAGGAGGCATTTTAGAATATAGAATAGATCATATAAAAATAGAAAAGATATTAATACAAACACTTATATAAAATAAATGAACATACAATAGTTTGTCACACATCATAACACACATTTTTTTCTATTCTATTAAAAATTGAATTAAATTGAAAATGCCTTCATTTGTTTCACAGCAGGGGGCATTTTACAACAGTAGAAAGAATATAAGAATAGATAATACAGTCATACAAACACATGTATAAAATAAATAAACGTACTTAATTAAACAACAATAAACAACACTGCACACATCATAAATAAACATAAGCATGACTATAAATAACATTTTATTCTATTCTATTCAATATCAGCTTTGTGAAAACTCCTATTCTTCTTTTAGAGAAAATTGTTTTTGTAACAACACACATTTTTGTCTATTCTATTGAAAATTAAATTAAATTGCAAATGCTTTCATTTGTTTCACAGCAGGGGGCATTTTACAACAGTAGTTATAAGAATAAATGTAAATAAATAGAACAAAAGATAATACAGTCATACAAACACGTATATAAAATAAATAAATAAACATAATTAATTAAACAACAATAAACAACACTGCACACATCATAAATGAACATAAACATGACTATAAATAACACTCCACACACATCATAACAACACACATTCTATTATTTTATATCGTGTCCCATTTCAATTCTATTCAACATCAGCTACAAACGAGTTAAATGTGTCATTGCAGAAAGAGTCAAAACTGACGAAAATGACGGACACGAGCAAAGAGTAAAAAAAAAAATCCAAAGAACAGACACAATCAAAACGCTCGGTCACTGCACAGGGGATAAATAATACTTCGCTATGGCAATTGCTCTACGCTTTGTGAAAACGCCTATTCTTCTTTTAGAGAATATAGTTTTTGTTTACCTCTAGTTTTAGTTTAGTGCTAAAGACCGTGTGTGTGTGTGTGTGTGTGTGTGTGTGTCAGTGGAGGCCGAGGTGAACGGGACACACAGCCACCACAGAGACTCTCATGTGTCGGAGGGAAACCAGCCGGACGGGGGCGAGATGACGTGGGACATCGAGAGACGGAGTTTGCCGGGACATCCCGACTGCGACACCATCCGCATCAGCTTTCAGTTTGACGACGGGATCCAGGCGGTGAGCGAGTGACTGCAGATCCAGACACGCCCTTCACTCTGTCACTGAGGAATGACAAACATCTTCATTATGAGGCCAGAACCTGGTTTTAGGTTTTGATGTTTTTAAGCGGCAGAATCCGGTCGGACTGGTTCTTCACTGATGATGGAAGATGAACTGATATTCGCTCTTTAATGCGGGGCAACAGAAAGAAACACACTTAAAACATTTTTTTTTTTGATTCAACATGATTGTTTTAAAAAAATATGTGAAGAAATTAAAAAAAAAGAATGCATATTATTTTAAGCATATCTCCTGGGATACAATGTGCTTTACTTAAATGGTTAATTTATTTTGGTAAATTGTAAATTAATTTGAGCATATTTTTTTATGATTTTTGCACCAAATAAAACATCAAATCTTATAAGAAACAAGTTTCGTTAACAAGCAATTTCATTCTTTTAGATGATTTTTGACCTATTTTTCAAACTTGACCCAAGAAATTAAGTATAAGCGATAGAAATTGGGTATTGAAAAGTGGTGCTTGTCTACTACACACACACACACACACACACACAACAAATCACAATGTGCACTTATATAAAGACGTTTCGTGAAATACTTGTATAAAAAATCCCTTGAGAACTTATATAGAAAAGAAGCTGACAAAACTGCATCATTTTTTTCCAAAAAGTATTTTGGTAATTGACTAATAAATATTTTGTTCATGTCTAAGCATTTAAGCAACTTACATTGCACAACAAGTGTATGAACTTGGTGTTTAGGCAGCAGCTCTAATGTGTACAACACACACACACACACACACACACACACACACACACACACACACACACACACACACACACACACTCACTCACTGTGTGTACATGACACAGTGTGAGTGTGTGAATATTATTTATTATGACTTTTGCACCAATTATAACATCACATCATATAATAAAAGCAAAGTTTAGTTTAGGAACAATTTCATTTCTTCATATAATT
>MU204191.1:13160420-13181504 GCA_017309775.1 Paedocypris sp. Pulau Singkep
GTGTGTGTGTGAGAGAGAGAGAGAGAGAGAGAGAGAGAGAGAGAGAGAGAGTTTGGGAAACAAATCAGAGCGAGAAACAGAAATAGAGAGAGGGAGAGAGGAACAGAAGTAGAGAAAGAGGGAGAGAGCCAGAGAGAGAGAGAGAGAGAGAGAGAGAGAAACAGAAATAGAGAGAGTGAGTGTGTGTGTGTAAGAGAGAGAGAGAGAGAGAGAGAGAGAGAAGTAGAGAAAATGAAAGAGAGAGGAAGGGAAGATACTAAGAATGTGAGAAGATATTGTAGAAAGAGTTTGACAAGTGATTGAATGATAGATAGAAAGAGGGGGAGGAATGGTACGATTGTGAGAAGAATTGATCGAGAGAAAGTGTAGGACAGCAAATGAGAGAGTGAGAAAGAGAGAAGAGCAAAAAGAAAAAAAAATACATTGTAGAGGCAACGAGGAAAGATAGAACATGAACGGGATTGGTAGAGAGAAAGATAGAGATCTATAAATAGATACATATAAACAGATAGATAGAGGGAGAGACAGAGGACAGGGAAAATGGTGTAAAAAATGAAAGAGCGAGGAAGAGAGAGAAATAATGGAAGGAAGATAAAGCGAACGAGGGAGACTGGTGATGTGGAGAGCTGGAAAGAGAAGAGCCGATGATTTGCTCTTATGCAAACACAAACATGTTGCCTGATCAGCATCTTAAAGCAACATTCCGATTAATCGCAACCATCAATCACTGTCGGGACTCCGCCCTGAGATCAATGCCGCCGCCCGCTCACTCCTTCTCTAGCCACCAGGGGGATGAAGAAGAAGAAATGCCAGAGATACAGAGACGTCACGACGACCCAAAGCTCGGTTCTGGTGGGTGGGTGAACGCTTCTAAACGCGTCTTCTGGGTGGACGAGTCAAACGGCCCAATTTCTCCCCGCACTCGGTGATTTATGACCTTTTTGGTGACAAATGGCCTCAGTTACACGGCATCGGGAACAACAGTGGCTAGAACGGCCACGTCTTAAATCAATGACCCATTGTTTTTCCTCGGTGGATGTCAAAGCGAGACAAAGCCACCCAGATTTGTGGGAGAAGAACAGCGTTTTTACAGAAAGCGCTGGACTGCGGAGCTGATCTTTATTGCTAAGCTAACACGCCATCCAGACGAGAACATACCCTGTTCGTTCGATTTGAAACATATAGGTTTGCTTTTTTAATCCCACAGAGCACGAACGAGCCATTGATCTTTTGTCGACTCAAACAATAGAAACGATGCTTCTACTTTGTGAAAACTTTACGTGACGCCATTTTGTGACCTCAACAACTGAAAGTTCGTTATTAGTGCGAATGTGTTATTCTTAATAATCTTGTTAAAAGTCATCTCCGGTCTGACCTGTTTCTTATGCTCGACTTGTAAGCGTTTCCTCATATTCAACGTCCTTCATTGACTTTTTTGACTGGGAGTCAAATTTGAAGCGCACTTGTTTTGTCACTGCTCATCACAGAAATGTCATTCCACTTTCTATTCATCTGCAGCCAATTTGTCTTCAAACCTTCAAAGTTTCATCTGTTTAACTTTTGTACTTTTTCTTGTATCAACTTATCGATAACTTCCCATTGACTTTAAATGGGATTCATTGTTCAGCTTTCATCATCAATCTTCTATTCAACCACGTTGCATCTTGATGTAGTAGAAAAATGGTGACAACATTGTGAAACGTCGCTTTAAATATCTTCTTAGTCACCTTCAGTCCTGCTCTGTGGCTCCTCCTGGTGGTCGCCTCTAGAAGTAGCAAGCTCATTAAAAACACCTGGACATATCCTAGCGCTGCACCTGAACCCTATTGTGAAGGAGTATTTAATGATAGCTCATTTGTTTTAGAGTTTTCACACTCTTTGTACACACCTCGACTCGTCTCTACTGCTCACTACCGGTGTGAAAATATCTACTATGCTTTTTGAGCTATCGTAGCATAATTTGGTCTCTTTTTCACCATCTTACACGTTTTTTCTTTGCAATTTCCTTGTTTCTACATGGGTCTACTTTTATCTTTCCAAAGCATGTCATACACAAAACTTGGGAAAAGTTATCCTCCTTTAGCGACTTTGCGTTGGCCTCAAACTAATAAAAGCACTATATAAATCAACTTAAACTTGAACTCTTTTAGGAATTGTGCTTAGCGTTGTAAAAAGACGTTTACTCTTATCACTCGCTTTTACTCCACCACGTTTAATCTTGGTTCCACTTAGTTGATCATCGAGCAACGAATTAACTAGCATTACAAGTTTGTATTTAGCATAACCCAACACGACATCAATAGCATTATATTTGTCCTCTATAGTGAAGAGTATTGACGAACTGCATGACTTTGCTTGTTGAACCCGTGACCTCGCTGTGACGCAGCTAGCATTAAAGCCATTAATAGCAATGATGCATAAAACATGAGAGTGGTAAATGGATATGCAATAAGCATTTTTCACATCATTACTGACCTTACAATACACCGTGACAGTAAAGATTGTTTTCCTGCTCCTAAAGGTCACACTTTCCTCCATCTGTGTTCACATGGCTGCACAGAGAGCTATTCGCTGTCGCTCCTTTCCATGTCGTAAAGCCTTGTCACTCACGATTTTTCTCTAAAACCATTCAATTCGGTTTTTATTTAGTTTGGTTTTGCAGCATGAGGTGTATTATGCTTCCAAATGTATTTTAATTGTTCAGTTTGGAAACTGTATTTTCTTTTAGCTGCTTTGAGTTGGTCTCGGATTGAGAAAATCCCTGTGTAAATAAACTTGAACTTGAACTTTAATTTAAGATTGTGAGAATTGGATAAAAATTTGAAAAAGGGGGTGTGGCTGTAGTTAGATCGTGAGAAAGAGAGATACGGAGGGAGAGAGCAAAAAATAGAGAAAGGGCGGGTATAACTAGCTGTGAATGAGTGAGATTGAGAGAGAGAGATAGAGAGAGAGAGAGAGAGAGAGAGAGAGAGAGAGAGAGAGAGAGAGAGAGAGAGAGAGAGAGAGAGAGAGAGAGAGAGAGAGAGAGAGAGAGAGAGAGAGAGAGAAAGGGAAAGAGAGTGATAGAGATGGAGATAGAGAGAGCATTACATAGATATAAACTCTAGATACTGTAGAGAGACAAAGATGGGCAGAGAGGGAGAGATGAGGAAGGGACGGAAGACAAAAGACACAAATAGAGACATAAAGATGAAGATAAATATAGATATTACGTTATTTTCTTTCTCATTGTCTCGCTCTTTTTTTGCATTCTTTATCTCTCTAAATATAGAGGTAAAGGATAGAAACTAAGAAAGAGAATGAGAGAAAGAATGAATGAGAGAGAGAGAGGGAGAGAGAAGGGAGGATGAACTAGAACACCAGGATGAGAGAAATGTAATGTTTGCTCAGAAGCATTTACAAATTAAAAGTCTCCTGAAAACAGGTCCTGTTGCAACACTTCGTCAGTGTGTGAGTTTTGTAGTGTGAGTCATTGTAGTAATACGAGTCACAAGTTAGGTTTGTTAATTAAAAAATATATATCTTTTAAAGAGAAAATAAAGATAATTTAGCCAGAAAAAAAAAAAAAAACATTTTATTTTTACTTTTATTTTGTGGTAGATGCATGGCGAAAAAAAATTGGAGGACTGTGAGAAAGAAAGACAGGGATAAAGCAAAGGAGAGAGATGGTGGACAAAATAGTGAGAGAAAGGAAGAAAGAAAAAAAGAAAGAAAGAAAGATTGTACAGTATGAACTTGGGAAAAGGAGGGAGGTAGAGAGGGGGCTTGAAAGACAGAGATAAAGCAAAAGAGAGTGATGGTGGACAAAATAGTGAGTGAGAAAGAAAGAAAGAAAGAAAGAAAGAAAGAAAGAAAGAAAGAAAGAAAGAAAGAAAGAAAGAAAGAAAGAAAGAAAGAAATAAAGGAAGTAAGAAAGGAAGAAAGAAATAAAGGAAGTAAGAAAGGAAGAAAGAAAGAAATAGAAAGAAAAAAAGAAAGGAAGAAAGAAAGAAAGAGAAAGAAAAAAAGAAAGATTGTATGAACTTGGAGAAAGGAGGGAGGAAGAGAGAGAGCTTGGGAGAGAAGGATGATGTGTGTATGTGTGTATGTGTGTGTGTATGTATGTATGTATGGATGTATGGATGTATGGATGTATGGATGTATGGATGTATGGATGGATGGATGGATGGATGGATGGATGGATGGATGGATAGATAGATAGATAGATCTAATAGATAGATAAAAGTAAACATTTTTTTACTTTTATTTTATGCCTAATAAATCATGGGGGTGCTTATATTCGCGTAAATACGGTACATCTATGCCTGACCATTGAGGCCAAAATATGTAGTTCATTACCAACCGCAATGATGCCACACCGTTTTATCGTTTATTGTTGGCGTCAAAGCAAATGATCACAGACACTCACGCGACCACGTCAAAACCACTACAAAATAAAAGCCCGGGGCGACTCACATCACAACCCTTCTACGTCTTAATAAGCCGCGTTCCCCTCCGTCTCTCCGGCCAACCAGAGGCGACACTTGCTTCCCGTCTGCCAGCGAGGATTCGATCCCTGTCTCCTAATGAGTGGAACTTCACATAACCTTCAAACTCGGCCCATCTCCCCTCGCACCAATAAATGTCAAGCGCTGATCTCTCTTTCTTCATCGCCGCCTCGGTCTTCATAAATCCAGCCGCTTTTCTCTCAGGTCCAAGTCAGGCCTGAAAAATGACACCTCCACCTCCTTCGCTCCTACTCTTTATTCCGTCTCTCCCGACCTGTGTTTTAAGCACTGATTGGGCCTCAACCTCGCCTGTAGGGTTCGGGGTGGGAGAGTGACTTCATAACTCACGCTGGATTAAGGGAGAGAAGGAGCGAGTGCTGAAATTGAATGGGGATTGGGGTTACGTGAAGGGCGCGTGGAACGCTTTGTCACTTTCGATGTGATCTTTGCCATCCATTTCTTATTACATAATGCGTCGCTGCAATCAGGAGCTGTTTGTTTGTGGTGGAGGTGTTCACCAGAAGCTGCGGAGGATTGCGGTCGGGTTTGTTTCTGCGCCGAGAGCCCGAGGCGTGTTGAAGTTTCGTGTGTGGGACAAAGAGTTTATTAGCAGGGGGAACTGTTTTTCGATTTTTGCCACTTTATTACAGAAAGAGACGAGAATTTAGATCGAAAGCTGGTTCTACATGTCAATACTGCCCCTAGTGGCCATATTAGGCCCTTTCACACACACAGACCTTACCGGTAAATTACCAGAGTGTTGTAAAAAACAGTCTTGTTTGAGGATTGCCTGAACTGGGAGAAAGGAGGGGAAAATAGAGGGAGCTTGGGAGTGGAGGATGATGGATGGATGGATGGATGGATGGATGGATGGATGGATGGATGGATAGATAGATAGATAGATAGATAGATAGATAGATAGATAGATGTAATGATTGGGAGAGATGGGAGGAGGGGGCAAAACAGTAAAAGAGTGAAAGAGGAATGAACAATTACTAGAAACATTTTGGACACCTAGGAAGAGAGAGAAACGAGGGTGGTGAAAGAGTGATGGGAGTGAGGAAAGAAAGAAAGAATGAAAGATTGTATGACTGTGAGAAAGAAGGGAGGAAGGAGGGGGCTTGGGAGTGAAGGATGATTGATGGATGGATGGATGGAGGGATGACTGGATTGATCACTCAAGCTTTTTCTACATGTCAATACTGCCCCTAGTGGCCATAGATAGATGAGCGATGGAAAGAGAGATGGGAGATGGACGGCGTAAAAAGAGGAATTGGGAGAAAGAAAGACAGATATAAAGCAAAAGAGAGGGACGGAGGACATAATAATGAGAGAGAAAGAAAGAAAGAAAGAAAGAAAGGGACATAACACGGAACTAAATTGGAGAGATATTTGGTATGAAGCTGTAAATTGCGCCCCCTGTCTGCAGAGTTGTGAATGTGCTAAAACTAAACTCTGGACTATTATTGTTTTCTCTTTAGCTTGTGTTCTCTCTCCACCATCTCCTTCAAATCACATATGTGACACTATAGAACAGCACTACAGTGAGTAACAGAGAGCTAGACGCAGCGTCACTCGCCATCCAGAAGATTTTCAGCTCCGTGCTTCTCTGTGATGGAGAGATGAAGGAACAATTGAAAGATGACCTGAGGGAGAACATGAGCCTTTCTGGCAGCAGAACCACCTTCTTTTTCTTTCTTTGGCCAGAACACACACACACACACACACACACACACACACACACACATATTTATTTGTTTTTTATTTAGAATTTGATGGTGGAACTTTTTTTTTATTAATTTAAAATTCTACAGAGATTTAATGTATTACAAATCGATGTAAATGGAGTCTCCTAATCACAATTATTCAAACAAAATCTAATAAAATAAAAAAATCTTTATAAAGATTAATGGATATTAATATTTATTAATATAATATTAATAAAACAGTTGCACTTTGTACTTTTACTGCTTGTAGTTTTTGCTATTTTTTTATTCATTTGCTTTTGTATTTAGTTCATCTTCTTTATCTTATTTTCAATTGTTTGTACTATTTCTTACTGTTACTACTTACACCGTCATCACTGTCTTTTTGTTGTACCGATGTTGCTGCTACAAAACACAGAAATTTCCCCTAGTGCCATAAATAAAGTTCATTCATTCATTCATTCATTCATTCATTCATTCATTCAATTTGAACATCCAGTCTAAGCAATGCTTTTTATTGTGTCAAAAAAGACACATGCAAATACTCTAAATTGTTTTTATATACAATTACAGTAATTTTTTTTAACCAACATACTTTTTTTGTTTGTTAAGCAGAATTTGAATCTAAAAGGCAGTGTTTGGATTTTCTGAAATCTATTATTTGTGTTTTGTTATATGTAATAATAAACTACACAGTTTTGTATTATTATTTATTATTATTAGTAATGTTTTGTTAACAGTAAATGTTTAAGCTTTGTGTATATTTACACACATACCCAAATCATCATTTACTCACAGATGAATAAACGCATGTATTTCTTTAGTTTGACTTTTTATTATTATCTCATCACATGAAGCCAATGTTTTAATTCATTTCTTTTCCACCATTTTGTGTGATGGTTTATTTTGGTTTCAGTATCGTAGTACCAATCTTATTTGCTCACCCAATTCATCATCCCAAATCATCTAATTTAATAAAATCAACTTAATCAAAAAAGCACTTTACATTACTTTTCAGACTATTTTGTTCTGAAAGTAAGAAGCCACTGGCCACCAAAACTGTGAATTCATCACATGATGAGCAGATTAAATCCTCCGCGCAGTGATTTCCCAGCTACAGAGGCGTGTTCTGCTTCCATCCCGATGCGGATTATCACGGCTGGGATTTCCTGATATCGTCCTTGATCTCCGTCTCGCCTCTTCTTCAATTAATCTGAAGCCTGTTCACAACACAGCATAACAAATGTGTCCCATCATCCGCGCAGCTGATTCTGCCAAGTGTGTGTGTGTGTGTGTGTGTGTGTGTTTAAACGTCCTCTGCGGAGGAAATTGCAATTATTTGTCATTTTAATTCATCTGGTCAGACGGCGGGAACAGAAGCGAGAGAAGAGCTGGTATTGGACAGTGAGAGCCAATGATTCATGGTTCTGTCTCGGCACTTGAATTAATATTTGAACGTAATTATTCCTTCCTTTGTCATTAATGGACGAGCCAAATGAAATCCCGCAGGAAAGGATTTCATTAATCCACTGCCGTTTGTTTTTTTTTGTTTTTTTTTTTGTCGCTGAAGGTTTTTGTTTTTTTCCTTGCCTTGGTTTCCTTGTTGCTTGCTCACAAAGTCCATGTCACAGCAAACTTTACACCAAGTTCTGTTTATTTTGGTGGTGTTATGTTTGGTGTGTATTTTCTTTGAGATGGTCAGAGATTAATATAAATCAAATCAAATCAAATCACTTTTATTGTCACATCACCCCAGCGTGGGAGCTGTGGTGAGTGAAAAACTTAGGTGCAAACTCCAATAGTGCAATGTACGGTACAAACAAGACAACAAATTACAGATCAAGTACAAGGAACAAGGAACAAGTAGCAGTGCAAAAAGTATAAAAAAGTAAAAAAAAAAAATACCAGTGTTTATATATTATATATTAAATATATTGAAGGTAAGGTGCAGCAGTATAACAATTTAGAGGTATATAAACTAAACATGTATAAAAAAATATATTTATAAATATGTTTTTTTTTTAATAATATGATAAACTAATAATGATAACAAGAATCATTACAAAGCCAATCAGATGAGAGTTCTAGTGGATCCTTGTCTTGTTCGGGGTTAGTAAAGTGAAGGGAAAAAAAAGGTTACATTTTTCATTTTTATTTAATTTATTATTATTTTATTAATAGCTCTATATATCTATATTTAATAGTCTCCAGAGTTCTGCATGTATTTTGTTTTTTCTGTCGAGTGGTGTAGTTTCTACAGTACTTGCATCAGATGTCATTGCATTAATCTTTAAAGTACTTCAAATTCAAATTAGTTTGAATTTTTTAAAAATTCAAAAATACTTTCATGTTTACAATTTACTACGTAATTTACAATGTTACATTTTTTTTAAGCAAATTTGTCCAATTTTGTCCATTATGATAAAATGTTCTATGCTCTATCTATCTATCTATCTATCTATCTATCTATCTATCTATCTATCTATCTATCTATCTCATCCACTTTTCTTTCCATCTATCTGTCTCTCTCTCTCTCTGTCTGTCTGCCTATCTCTCTCCATTCATCCCTCCATCCATCTATCTCTCTATCTATCTATGTAATAATACGATGGCTGAGACGTTTGTCTTTGACTCAGGAATGCCGTTGTTGTGACTATCAGATAGTAATTTCCCGTGTCGTGTCTGTGCTCGTGTGACATGATGGCGTGTGACAGGACCACTGAGGGAGAAGAGATGTCTGAGGACGCTGGTGACACGCCGGGTGCTGTCATGTGACACCATCTCCTCACAATCACGGGAAGCTCCACACGCTGCTGAGATCTCATCTGCGCTGAAGGTCTGATGACACCTGCAGGTCTGTAGGGAAGCTGTGATGATGCTGCTTAAACCAAGGGCAACACTTTCCATCTCTTTATCTATCTTTCTCTATCTCTATCTATTTCTCTATCTGTCTATCTATCTGTCTGTCTCTCTGTCTATCTATCTATCTATCTATCTATCTATCTATCTATCTCTTTCTCTCTCTCTGTCTGTCTGTCTGTCCGTCTCTCTCTCTTCCTCTCTCTCTTTCTCTCTCTCTCTGTCCACGCGTCTGTCTATCTGTCTGTCTGTCTGTCTGTCTGTCTGTCTATATATCTATCTATCTCTTTCTCTCTCTCTGTCTGTCTGTCCGTCTCTCTCTATCTATCTATCTATCTATCTATCTATCTATCTATCTATCTATCTATCTATCTATCTATCTATCTATCTATCTATCTATCCATCCATCCATCCATCCATCCATCCATCCATCCATCCATCCATCCATCCATCCATCCATCCATCCATCCATCCATCCATCCATCCATCTATCTATCTATCTATCTATCTATCTATCTATCTATCTATCTATCTATCACTGTCTGTCTGTCTCTCTCTATCCCCCTCTCTCTCTATCAATCAATCAATCAATCAATCTATCTATCTATCTATCTATCTATCTATCTATCTATCTATCTATCTATCTATCTATCTATCTATCTATCTATCTATCTATCTATCTATCACTGTCTGTCTGTCTCTCTCTATCCCCCTCTCTATCAATCAATCAATCTATCTATCTATCAATCTATCTATCTATCTATCTATCTATCTATCTATCTATCTATCTATCTATCTATCTCCCTCTTTCTCTGTCTGTTTGTCCATCTGTCCGTCCATCCATCCATCCATCCATCCATCCATCTCTCTCTCTCTCTCTCTGTCTGTCTATCTATCTTCCAGTCTGTCTGTCTAAATGTCTACCTGTTTATCTATTTCACTGCTTGTCAGTCGTCTATAAATCTGTTTATCTTTGTATCTATGTGCAGGCCTATTTGTCATTTTGTTAGTCTGTCTGTCTATTATGTTTGTCGTCTGTCTGTTTATTATCTTTCGCTCTGTCTGTATAGTCTGCATGCTTTTCTCTCCACCCGTCCGTCCGTCGATCCATCCATCTAGCAGATATTTATTTTCCCACTAAAATATCACAAACCCTGCGTTTTTCTTGCAGTATATTTCATTACGTTCCCCAAACCCCTCAGCTCGCCACTTATCAAAACATTCTGGAGATTTCCGGAAGGTTTGTGGGTTCCAGTGTAAGGTTATTTAATACAGTGTCTCTCCATCTACTGTAATAGTTCAGTAAATGTGAAAAATCTCAGCAATATTCGGGGCAGTAATGGAGGACTTTCTTCGCTCTTAAACTTCTCGCACCTTGGGGAGCGTTTAGTCTTCTTCTCAAGAAGCTTCACTCTCTTCACGGAACTGTCACCAGAGTTCCACGCCATATTTTATTAGTTCTCTTAAAATAAGTGAAGATTCAGTTCAAACCACAGATGTAAAAAAAAAACTTAACTCAGATTATAATTGTAATAAATAATAATTGTAAAAAAAAAATATATTTGTGATTTGCAAAGGTTTTGAAAACGTGAAGGTTTACTTTTTTTCAAGGCAATATTTGAAAAAAACTATAAGTCTAATAGAAATAACTAATAACTAATAGAAAAAAAAGCAGAGGTTGCAAAGGTCGCTTGCAAAAAAAAAACCCATAAAAATAGTTTTGTTGGCATTATTAGTAAGATAATATAATTTTGTTGATGAAAAATGTATACAGTATAATAGCACAGCATATCCTTAAATATTAATAAAGTCAAACTCAAAAGTAAATTCAGAAAAAATCTTTATTTCGATGTGTTTTTATATATGAGATGAGCTATTTTCTTTTAAAAAAAGGGCCCAAAATGAATAGAAATACTTTCGCATAATTAATTTCAAACGAGCGCTTTTCGAACCGACTGTGGTTTCGAAACACTCCCCTCTACAGGCGGAAGAGCGCCACTGCACCCGCGTGCACGACTGACTGAGGTGGTTATTGAAGACGATGTGTGATGGATGGCGGCACCCAACGGGGCTTATTGCTACTTTCAGAGAGAACGGTTCAGTGTAGAACATGGAGTTTGATCTGACGTACTCAAACTGCTATATTTGAGCATAGATTTCTGACAAAGCAGATAAGATACACGCCTGTTATCTGCGAGGTTGGAATGTGAGCAGAAGAAAGGTGTGGCTTATATTACAGAGTATTTTGGAGTATTTTTCCTAAATGTGTGAGTACTAGTAAATAGTGCAGTTTGCAGAAGATCGCTGGGTGCACAAGAAGTCACTGGTGATTTCTTTATAGCCCGGGGCTTCTGTTAGTCCACTGCCTGTGAAAGACAACCAAGAAGTGCGGATCAATTTATGGATTTTAACACGATTAGAAGAGCTTGACTTTTACCTTCCATCAGGTTGTAGAGGTTACAGTAGTTAGTGCCGTGATCCCTGACCGCGTACCAGGTCTCTGAGACGGACATGGCCTGGAGAAGAAAGCAGGATGTGTTGAACATTAAGAAATAATGACCAGTGAATCCAATATAAGCCCTAGCTGGATTTTCATTCTGCGGTGTGTTTTGAATTGTGAAACACAAGTTTTGGTTTGTACAAAACACAAATCAGAAAAAATACACATTGTAAAATACACAGTACTGCTATTTGGCTACTTTTTTGTGAGTTCAAGTTTAGTTGATTTAAAAATCCTAAGCTTTAAGTTGATGGAATCAAAATAGCGCCAAAAAACGAACACAAAAATCGGAAGTGAAAAATAATGTTTAAAAACGAAAAGGTGAAGATTGCAAATGAAAAAAAAAAACAAAACAAAACGCAAATATGGCACTGTTATTATATTATATTACATTATGGCACAAATATTATATGGCACTAATTTGATGCCATATAAGTCACCAACTAATAATACCAGTCAATAAATGCACTGACAAATAGTAAAGATAATATAAAAATAATAGATAAATAAAAATATAGTATAGATATAGATAAATATAGTATAGATATAAATATCTTAATTTCATTGTAACCATGTGTGATGCAATGACAATAAATTTGTATTCTATAAAATAAATTCTATAGAATAAATAAATAAACAAATAAATACATAAAAGGAAACATGTAGAACTCACGGACACGTGGCAGTGTGTGAAGAAGGCATAAGACACCAGTCTGAAGTTGATATCGTCGACGTATTTCCTGACTGGAGTTGTGTGTTTGGCTGAAATGAAGTGAGCTGATGCAGACTGCAACTGGAACATGGACATGACATCACGTATAGATTTAGACGCACCAACAGCATTGCGCGTGACAAACCTTATAGAGGCATTTCTCTCCTCCTGTGGTGCAGGTTGAGCTCGTCCTCCATTGTTTAATCTGTGTGACTAGAGCCTCATACACTGTTTTGCAGGGGATGCTGAAGTACCTGCGAGGACTCGTGTGTTAAACAACAATGACACCCAGTGGAGATTTAGAGAATTGCAAGTTAAAATCACAGTACGCAAACCGTTAGATCGACAGATTTGCGTTTAAAAACTAATTGTAACAAAGCACAGCTCCACAAATGTAAGTTTAGGTTTCAGAAAAATAAAAGAAAAGAAAATATAGTGAAATAATTAATTTTATTTTAAGGTTTAATAAATGTTGAGTTAATAAAAATGTTGACGCTATTATTATACTAACATGCCTCATTTCAGCATCATCGATGAGATAAAAAGTTAGTTTAAACAGTTACAATGATTTGACCAAGTATGGTAAATCTAAAAATAAACATAGTTCAAACACAGTATAAGGACTTATATTACCACTCGACTTTGCACTGTGCATGAAGGGGTCCCGCAAAACAGAATCCCGACGTCCCCAAGACCACGAATCCCACAAAGAAATAGTCCGAGTAACTCATGTCTTCTGTTGTTTCAGTCTTCAAATGCGGAGAGTTTTACAGGGCGAGACGAGAATCACAGGACGGTCATGAGTGAGGATGTGAAAGAGTAATTGCATTAAGTCCATTTAGCTTTAAAAAAAAGAAAGAAAAAGAAAACAGGGCAAGTCGAAGACACAAAGTTCTTGCGAATAACTGACCAGCCGCTATCAGAATAAATAAAAAATGTCTTTTATGACATTTCTTTTGCCTTAACATTTTACCATAATATTATCCTTTTTATAATAATAATAATTATTATGATTATTGTTGTTATTAATATTGTTGTTGTTATTATTGTTATTATTATTATTATTATTATTATTATTATTATTAGTAGTAGTAGTAGTAGTAGTAGTAGTAGTAGTAGTAGTAGTAGTAGTAGTAGTAGTAGTAGTAGTGAATTATTAAATGATATACACTGCACTTATTTTACATAATTTTAAGATAATTTATACAAGATACAAGTAAGTTTAGTAAGAGTGATTTTTTTTATTATAGTTGAACTTTAATTGCAGTGACTTTAATTTCAAAATTAAATAAAAAAAACCTTGGTGATCCTTTGGAATGTTTACATGTTTTCATACTGTACATCATTTTATATCAAGAAGGACGACGAGAAAAAAAACTTGGATTATAAACGCTATTATTGGACGTTATAAAATAATAGCCAGTGACATTTATTGTTCCCAGGTTTGGTAGAACAATCTGCTGAATATTTTTTCTTTTACATTTACATTTTATCTCTCCATATTTCAGGTAGTCACCCAGTCTGTCTGTTTGTTTATAACTTAATTATTAAGTTCGCGCTACTGTTAAAATTATGCTGCAGTTCTTACGCGTTTCCTAAATACAGGGTAATTTAGTGAGCTAGAGAAACAACAAGATATTCAGTTGGACACGAAAGCAAAAGAATCATGGTACTAATCATTCTATGTAACAATACATCCTAAAATCGGTTTGTATTCTTGTTGCTTTTACCCAATAAACGCAGTGTTAAATGAAAGTGATGCATGGCACATGTTACTTTATTCAGCGCAGTAGCGCGACAGCCAATCAGACGCGAGTGCAAAACTTGTGTTCGTAACGCATCCAATACGTGTAGTTTATTGGTGATTCTAGACGCTTTGAAAAGCCTGTCGTCTTGATCCCAAAGTAATTATACACTTTAAAAACACATATTATAAGCGACACGTAAAGCGTGCACGATTTTGCGCGACTCAAAGGGCATTTCGGATTTTAATCCTGCAGTCGCCCCCTAGTGGACACATCACACGCGTGTCTCGCGTGTTCCAGTCTCACGAGACGCCGCGGTTCTTCATGTCGCGTGTTCGACATTGTGAAACACACAGAGATGGAGATGGAGAAGGAGAAGGAGAAGGCGGAGAAACACTGACCGACACGCGGAAAACATCCGTTTGCTCAATGTCGCCGCGGCGGATTCCATCACAGGTAACGTCATTAACCTTCAGAGGCTTTTCGCGATAACAACCGGGCGCGTCCCCAAGCAAATTCCGTTATTTTTTTGCTTTGACAGAACGAGCGACACAGATGTTCCGGCCATCGATTTCAAACTAATGAATAAAACATGTTTATCGGGTCAACACATGTGCAGCAACCGCCTGTTTGATTGTTCCGTGTTAGTCTAATTCAACAGAATTACATCTTTTTGGCGTTGAAGAGGATTTTCAACCATAATTGAGCTTTTATTATGAATACAACCTGTAGATTTGAAAATCTATATTTAGTGTACACAAATTGGTATTAAATAGAAACCACCATCTTTTGATAAGGGTAAGCATTAAAATTGTATATTATGGCTGTAATTGTGATGATGATGATGATAATGATTAATTAATAATAACAATAAATGAAGTATTTTTGTTTCAGCTTTTGATAAGATTAAGCATTAAAATTGTATACTATAGGTGTAATTGTGATGATGATTATTAATAATAACAACAATAAATGAAGTATTTTTGTTTCAGCTTTTGAAAAGATAAAGCATTGACATTGTTGTGTGTGTGTGTGTGTGTGTGTGTGTGTGTGTGTGTGTGTGTGTGTGTATACGTATGTATATATGTATATTCAATTTGTGAAATATAAGCTGATAAAACTACTGTTAGTATTTTGACTATAATAATGACAATTATTATTAACGTGACCTTATATTCTCTCGTCCGTTATAATCAAGGTTAAGGAGAACTGGAAGTGAAAAAAAACCCAACAATGGACTCCATCTCTCTACTGGGCAGCAGTTCGGGCACCAACCAAAAGGTCAGCTTCCTGCCCAACGGGACCAAGAGCGGGACCCGAGAGGAGCTCAGCCGGGCCACGGTGGCCATCATGGGCTCGGGAGACTTCTCCAAGAGCCTGACTCTCCGGCTGCTCCGCGCGGGCCTTCACGTGGTGGTGGGCAGCCGGATGCCCAAGAGGGCGGCAGAGTCCTTCCCACACGTGGTGGACGTCACCCATCATGAGGACGCGGTGGGCAAGGCCAACATCATCTTCCTGGCCATTCGCCGAGAACACTACTCCTGCCTGTGGGACATCAAGCACCTGCTGGTGGGGAAGATACTGGTGGACGTCAGTAATAACAGACGGGTCAACCAGTACCCAGAATCCAATGCGGAGTATCTGGCAACCCTCTTACCGGACTCCACTGTGGTCAAAGGTTTCAACGTGATTTCGTCCTGGGCCATGCAGTCGGGACCCCGGGACTCCAGTCGACAGGTGAGGGGGTGGTCAGTCTCAGCCAATCAGGAATAATAATATTCCTGAAGCGAGTTTGGGAATATGGCCACAAGGGGGCGGATTAAAACCGTGCTTTGGCATTTTAACTGTATGGTAATGTCGGACACAAACACACACACACACACACACACACACACACACACACATTGAAGTGTACGCACACAAATCCGGAGTGAAAATGAACAATATTTTCTATGCCTAGATTAAGATTATGGAGGATCAAACCGCCAAAGTCAAATATAAGTGACAACGGAAGTCAATACACACAAGTATTTATGTATAATGAAAAATACAGAAATACATTTGTACAAAATATGTATAATTTCTAAAATGTTTGTTATTACAACAAAAAGTTCAAGTTCAAATTCTGAGCTCAAATAGGATATAAATGTACTTAATAAATACAGAAATACATACAAGCAAAATAATGAATGCATATATTAAATACATATATAATACATATATTTATACTTTTTATAATACTATATACTATTATAAATACTATATATTATATATGTATATATATATAGTCAATATGGGGAACCTGTGCTCTGTGAAACGATGCAACCCAACTAGTTTTACTTTTAATCTACTTTTAATGAGTTACTTTTAACTCAATTACTATTTGTGAGAAGTAACTAGTAGCTGTAACTCATTATAGGTACTTTTTACCTTAGCTTATTAAAGCTTCAATTATATATATTTTGATTCTAAAGACATATATATATACATTTATTTATTTATTTTATTTCTATAATTTTTTTGAAAAGTCTAAAGAACTTTTTTTTTCTTTTCCTCTAAAGGAAGTTTTTTCTTTCATGTATTGTATTACAGGTGGTCATTTTGCACCATTAAAGCGTGTTGAACCATCTCGAGGCCGCGCCGATTGTCCTCATTTTTGAGAATCAAAGCCCGCTCGCCCTGATGGAGTGCGTTTCTGTGGGTTTCTCTCAGGTGTTCATCTGCAGTAACTCGCCCGAGGCTCGGCAGCAGCTGGTGGAGATGGCGCGTCAGCTCAGCTTCACCCCCGTGGACATGGGCGGTCTGTGCTCCGCCAAGGAGATCGAGAACATGCCGCTGCACCTCTTCAGCGCCTGGAAGGGTCCGGTCCTGACCGCCGTCTCCCTCTCCATCTTCTTCTTCGCCTACTCCTTCGTCCGAGACATCATCCACCCTTACGTGAAGAGCAGGCAGAGCTTCTTCTACAAGATCCCTCTGGAGATGGTGAACCGGACGCTCCCCGTGGTGGCCATCGTCCTGCTGGCGCTGGTGTATCTGGCGGGTCAGTTGGCGGCGGCGCACCAGCTTTACTACGGGACGAAGTACCGGCGCTTCCCGCACTGGCTGGACGGGTGGATGGAGAGCAGGAAGCAGCTGGGTCTGCTGAGCTTCTTCTTCGCCTGCGTGCACGTGATGTACAGCCTCTGTCTGCCCATGAGACGCTCCGAGAGATACCTGATGCTCAACATGGCTTATCAGCAGGTGTGTGTGTGCGTACACATATATCATAATAATAATAATAATAAGAAGAAGAAGAAGAAGAAGAAGAAGAAGAAGGAGAAGAAGAATATCCAGAGATCCCCAATATCCAGAAGAAGAATTTAACAACAACAGCAATAATAATAAGAATAATAACAGCAACAATAAATATAATAACAATAATGATAATGGCAATAATATTATCAATACGAAATACAACTATTTTGTCTAAGTTTGATGACATTGCACAGTCACCATTTTTATACTTTGCAAAAGTATAAAGTAAACATTGAAACATTGTTTTGATTTAATTGTTTGATTAGTTATATCAGTAATTTCTGTCAAGAGGTCAGTTTCCTGTTCAACCCATTTAAAACAGTTCTATTTAGCTTCATATGCAAATTTGCAGTATACTTAGATTAGATTAGATTAGATTACATTAGACCAGATTAGATTAGAATATATTTGACTAGATTAGATTAGATTAGATTAGATTAGATTAGATTAGATTAGGTTAGACTAGACTAGACTAAACTAGACTAGACAAGACTGGATTGGATTGGATTGGATTAGATTATATTAGATTAGTTTAGACTAGACTAGACTATATTAAGTTAGAAGATATTTGACTAGATTAGAATATACTAGACCAGACAAGACTAGACTAGACTAGACTAGATTAGATTAGACTAAATTAAGTTAGGTTAGATTAGATTAGGTTAAATTACATTTGATTAGACTAGACTAGACTAGACTAGACTAGACTACACTACACTACACTAGACTAGATTAGTTTAGATTAAGTTATATTAGAATTTACTAGATTTGATTCGATTCGATTAGACAAATTTAATTGATCCCACAAGAGGAAATGTCTGTGTTTAAAACAGCACCAGCTGTTTAAAAAAAAAAAAAACAACAGCAACGAAAAAGCAGTATAACAAAGACATTAAATGATCATCAATGGATCTTTATCAATGAAACTTTATCAATGACCATCAAGTAAAAATATTATGTACTTGTTATTCATAATATGCCATTAACTACACAAATGAGTTCTAAATTACATCTACGTACAGCTGAATTTGTGTATAGATTAAATTCACCATTGGTTTTCCATCCTGAAATGCAGTTCCTTCTCCAAACGCTGCAGGTTCATGCCAACATAGAGAACTCGTGGAACGAAGAGGAGGTGTGGAGGGTGGAGATGTACGTCTCCTTCGGCATCATGGCTCTGGGTCTCCTCTCGCTGCTCGCCGTCACCTCCATCCCCTCCATCAACAACACGCTCAACTGGCGAGAGTTCAGCTTCATCCAGGTAAGTCCAGCTTCTCCTGTATCTGCGCACAGTCTGGGAGGTTTCCACCCGGACCAGTCTTTCATGGGATTGTTCGACCCAGGAACCCAATTAACATTGTCCTGATTAAGAAATTAACTTTTTTATTCGGGATTCGTTGCAATTGTGGCGAAGAGTCGATGTGGATCGGGTCCTAATCTGTTCCGAGACCCCGTAAATTCAGACACTTCTTTTTATAATGTGATAGATTATCATAGTAACTGTAGTAAAAACTTGTTACGTAACTGTTATTGGAAAAAAACGGTCAAAATAGAAAAAGAAAAACAAATGCAAAAAATAACAACAAAAATGAGTACTGTGGTACAAACGTAAAAGAATACAAATCAAAATAATTATCCTTCTGTTTTGTCCGTTCCCTATTACAGTAAAAAAAAAAAAAAATTTGACTCAAATTTTAATCTCGTGAACGAATCATTTCGACTCGTTCTTGCATTTCGTTCATTTGTTTTATACGTGCGAATCGACTTCGGAGGGTTAAAAAACAATGATACTAAATTATTTTACAGTATTTAAAAAAAATGTGTTTATTTAGTGGTGAGTTTACATTAATTTACATGTTACACCTCAATGTCCAATAATACAAGCTTCAGTCTTTTAATCTCGAATAATCACGATTAATTTGGTCAGGGAAGTGCGATTAGTTTTAAAAAAAATGAATCGTTGGACAGCACTAATTTTCATTTTGTATATTTTATTCATATTTTATCTTTTTATTAATTTTATTTTATTAACTACCTATTTTATTTATGAATTTTTTTAATCGCTTATCTTATAGTTTTGTACTGTTACCCTCCCCCCACCCACTATGTTTAAAAGCCGTACGTTTGGAAAATACATTTTGCTTCGCGAAAATTCAATTCAAAATTTTTGCTTATGTGACAAATTGAATTCGAATTTGAATTGGAACCATCCGGGTCCAACAATCCCCAGGTCGATTAGTCCTCGGATCGAAAAGTCCGTGTACCACCTCCATCCTCCTCAGCTCTTCCTCTCAGTCCACGCTAGGCTACATCGCCCTGCTCATCTCCACCTTCCACGCTTTGCTCTTCGGCTGGCACCGGGCGTTTCTCCCCGAGTCCTATCGCTTCTACATGCCTCCCAGTTTCGTCGTGGCCCTCGTCCTGCCCGTCACCGTCATCATCGGGAAGATCCTGCTGCTGCTTCCCTGCGTCAACCGGAAGCTGAGCCGGATCAGACGCGGATTGGACACCGGGCAGACGCACACCAGCCACGCCCGCCTCGCCACCCACGTTTCCCCCGAGAGGGTCACCATCATGTAGAGGTCATGGTTCTGGCTAGCAATAGCCCCTTTCACACAGCAATGCCGGTAAACTGCGAGCGCTGCCATTCCTGCATTTTTACGGAAAAGAACCGTTCACACAGCGCTTTCAAAATCCCGGTATTTTCGGTGACATCATCAACCGGCGACGCTTTAAACAGCTGCGCCTTTGTAAACGTCACTAACTGTTCCGTTAATGTGGTGACAAATATCTTCATCCAGATTTTGTGCGCTTTGAGACAGTTAAAACTGTGCAAAGCGCCCTACAAATACTCATATTATTATTGTTATTATTATTATCATCCGCCCGAATTATTAGAAGTGCTTTGATTTCGCAGTCGTTCCAGTTTGAGGACGTTTCCCACTGTGAATTCTGTAAATCACACGTGCACAGCCTGGACGAGATCACGCCACACAAGGGGTTAAATGTTCCAAAAAAAGAGTTGAATCCAGGGACATAGTCAGAGACAGGCAAGGGTCGGTACACGTGCTGGGCTGGATAATCCAACAAAACAGGAACAAGACAAGACTAGAAATAAACATGAACAATCCAGGCATGAATGGCGAGAGTGACAGGAAACATACCTGACAAACTACACCAGGGGTGGGCAAACTTTTTGATTTGCGGGCCACATTGGGTTCTAACATTTTACAAAGGGGCCGGACCGGCGGCTGTCAATCACATTCTCACCAGCCAATCAGAGTAAGGGCCGCCCCTACGTGAAGCCTGTGCCAGAAGTCCAAACGAAAAAAAAAAGAAATGGACGAAAAAATCTAAAGCCGAAAAAGAAGTTTATAACCAAAACATGAAGATTTTTGTTTGTTTTTTTTAATTTAAGTTTGATCTTTTTGCCATTGTTGACACAAATAAATGTTAAAAGTATACTAGTACAATTATTTCATGTACATTTTGTGGACTATGGTTCTGCTTTTAAAATGTTATATAAAAAAATAAAATAAACATTGATAACAAATTAACTGGATTTACAGAAAAAAATATCTGAATTTCATTAAATTTTTACAAGTTCGGCGGGCCGGATTCAAACACATTTGGACATAGACTAACGAGTAACACAGAACAGCTGGGACAAGATACACGAACAGACACCAGAGACACAAAAACTTCCAAAATAAAAGTCCGGGTAACTTCAAAATAAAAGTTCAACACTGTTTTAAGCTCGGATCTGTGACAAACATGTTAT
>MU204191.1:13181604-13191768 GCA_017309775.1 Paedocypris sp. Pulau Singkep
TACTGTCCCCCCCCCCCCCCCCGCACTATTAAAATAAAATACATTTCATTTCACGTTGTTGCAAAATAATGTGTATAAATATAATAAAATTTCAAAATAAAATTTGAATTTGAATTTGAAACGTCCAGGGTTGAATGTTCATGGTCACACAGAGGTCGTAGTTCTATCTTATCACTGTTTCTAAGTGTGTGGTTGGTTTTTTTTCCCACAAACATGGGCGAGTGTCATGTGACTCGCTGCTCGTGATGGAGAAGGTCGTGTGATGATGTTCTACAGCCTCAGGCTTTGCTAGAAGAAAATGTCACTGATGGTAAAAGCTCACAATAAATGCAGACTCGTTACGACATTCTAGGAGAAGAAAAAACGACTTTTAGGTTATTTTTTTGGTGTTATATATTGGTGTTATTGTGTAATAACATTGTTATTATTCCATAGGTTTTTTTTAGCATCTGATTCCCATTTTTGAAACGGCATTTTTACAACATTTTAGATTTGAAAAAAAAAAGACTTTTATTTTATTTATTTGGTTGATTGCGTTAAGCTGGAGGTATTGTACAAAATAAAGACAAACAATCGATTTTAGATTAACACATGTAGAATGACAAATGCTACAAATTAAATGTAACACATTTCAGCAAATAAAAAATCGGACTCTGATTGTGCACATCATAGTTTGCAATTAGTTTGTATTCATTTCGTGTAATTTTTTTTTCTGATTCCCATGTTTGAAACAAAACAATATCATGATAATGATATTATGACATTTTTACGCTATTTTTGGATGGATAAAATAATTTGGGGAATTATTGTTAAAATGATTGGTTAGTTTTATTAAAGCAGATATTTTAGGATAGAAAAAGACTTATTTATTTGGTGACGTTGGGCTGGAGGTATTGTACAAAATAAAGAAAAATTATTGATTTTCGATTAAAATGTAATTAAAATTATTTTTTTAAGACAAATGCAACAAATTAAATGTAACACATTTCATCAAATTAAAAGTCAGACTTTGATTGTGCACATACAGTAGTTGGCAACATTATTATTATTATTATGTGGCATTTTTTTAGCATCTGATTCCCATGGTTGAAACTAAACAATATTATGATAATGATATTACGACATTTTTACAATACATTTTAGGATAGAAAAAAAAAAACACTGTAATATTCTTTATTTGGAGACGCTGAGCTGAAGGTATTGTACAATATAAAGAAAAATAATTGATTATTGGATGGGGAGATGTGAAGATAAATGCATCAAAATAACACATATGCAATGACAAATGCAACAGATTAAATGTAACACATTTCAGCAATTAACATTTTTTTTTCTCACATTTTTTCACAGTTATCACAAGTTAAAAATAATTATTTATTAAACTTCACAGGTTATACGTGACGAGATTTTTCTCAGCACTGAGTGTGTGTTTCGATTAACGCTTCTCTCCAATGTGTTTTTCATCGATTCAGTGACTTTTCACAAAACTTTGACTGAAACCAGCAATAAGTGTTGAAACAGCGTTTTAGTGCGACGTTTAAGTCAGTATCTCACCTCCGCTGTGCATTTATCTGAAGTTTTCCTCTGGTTGTCTGAACCAATAAACACACGCAATCTGTCAAACCACAGAATGTGTATTACTGTTATTATTTTTTTACTACCGAAAAACTATTACTATTACTGTTGAATTTCTGCTTTCAAACTATTAATATAGAAATCATGATGGAAATCATGATATATATATATATATATATATATATATATATATATATAAACTTATATAAGTATAGACAATACTGTATTTACTTACACTTGGAGGGTTAAAAAACAAAGAAAATGTATTGCAAATTGAATATAAATTATACTAATTTATATTACAATGTTTAAACGAGTGTTTATTTAGTGTTGAGTTTACATTAATTTACATAATACTCATTTAATTGATTGATTTAGTCAGGGAAATGCAATTAATTAGTTAAAAAAAATATTGATTGACCACCCTTATATAAATGTAAAAATATTTTACATACTTATATAAATATAGAAACACACACACACACGTTATTTACTATTTACTTTTATTAAAAAAAGATTGAAGAATCACACACTACACACGTTGACCACCAGGTGGCGCACCACGCCGTCAAAAACCCAATTCGGCGTTTGCTCCTAGTGATGCAGAACCAGTGTTTGTCCAGTATGATATTCCTTTTATCCAACATTGTTCAGTTCAGACCCCAGCAGACGTATCTCAGCGGGGTTTCTTCAGGCACTGGACGTGTAATAACACAGGGCTTGGAGAGATTTGGTGAGTCCACAATGTTGTATGTGTTATTAAGCTGTTATTACTACAGAAAGCCAAAGCGTTCCCCTGTGTGGAGTCCCTCAGCTGGCATGGGACCAGTTCACTTAGACCAGGACCTTGGAGCATTTGACTTGGATGTTCTCCACAAACCAGCGCAGAACCGAGGCGGACGTGTCAAACCCTGCTGAGCTTGAAACAAGTCAGCACGTTAACCAACGCGCTCCATGCTGAGCCCGAGTGACGGAGAGAGATTAGTCCTAATTACCTCTAATGTTCGGCAAACAAAGAGGGATTGTTTGCTTATTATTCTCCAGAACTGGTTCAGATCCCGAATTCTAGGGGGTAGGAAGGAGTAGGAACTCCACAGAGGTCGTGGTTCCTCTGTGTCTCACGCGAGGAACATCTCAGAGGAGTAGATAGATCACACAAACTAAACGAGGTCAAGAGTTCCGTTCATTTTCGGAAGCACTTTTGTTCCATTTCTGGGTCACAGGGAGTGGGAGCCAATTCCGGGAACTCTGGACCTGGAGGTGGGACACACCCTATGGGGAAACCAATCACAGAGCAGATGTGGATCATTTTTCCAGATTCTCTCGCCTGTTTTTGGACTCTGGGAGGAAACGGAGACCTAGAGGAAACCCACGCAAGCTTGGGGGAACATTTTGAGACATGCAAAAAAAAACTTTTATTTATTTGGTTGATAGCTGAAGGTATTGTACAAATAAAAAATAGTTTTTGACTTTAGATTGGGATGTATCGTTAAAATGCAATTAAGATTAAATTTTCTAAAGAAAAATGCAACAAATTAGCATATGTAGAATGACAAATGCAACAAATTAAGTGTAACACATTTCAGCAATTTAAAAATCGGACTTTGATTGTGCACATCACATTTTGCAAAATTGTTATTATTTCATGGAATTTTTTAGCATCTGATTCCCGTGTTTGAAACTTAACAATATCATGGTAATGATATCATGACTTTTTATTTTAAACTTTTATTTTATTTATTTGGTTGATTGAGCTGGAGGTATTGTATAAAATAAAGATAAAAAATCATTAATCCAATCGGTGAACATCTCAGATGAGTAGTTAGATCACACAAACTAAACAAGGTCAAGAGTTTCGTTCATTTTCGGAAGCATCTTTTTTTTCCATTTCTGGGTCAGAGGGAGTCGGAGCCAATTCCGGGAACTCTGGACCTGGAGGTGGGACAAACCCTATGGGCCAACCAATCACAGAGCAGATGTGGATCATTTTTCCAGATTCACTCGCCTGTTTTTAATAATAATAATAATAATAATAATAATAATAATAATAATAATAATAATTGGTAGATAAGTCACACAAACTAATCAAAGTTCAATTTTGGAACCACGTTTTCCATTTCTGGGTCACAGGGAGTGGGAGCCAATCCGGGAAACTCTGTGCCGGGAGGTGGTAGTTAATCAACCAATCACAGAGCAGAGAAATGTGGATAATTTTTTCAGATTCTTCCGCACGTTTTTGGACTCTGGGAGGAAACTGGAGACCTGGAGGAAACCCACACAATCATTAAAATGAGAGAATGAAAGGGTGACTGAGAAAAATTCAAGACATTTTCAAAATACCTTAGCATTGTGGTTACAAATGCAAATTTTCCGCAAACAAAAATCCAAAATGAATTTGTTAAACATACGTCATGAATTAGGCAAATTACGTTGTTTGGTACTAAGGAAAAGGCGATGAAACGATTGGATCCCAGAAATCCTGATTGATGGTTCTTCTTCGTTTTTTCTCAAACAGCACTTTCACTAGCATCAACTCGCAATAAATGTTTGTTTACCTTCCAGATGATTCTGCGATTGCAATTGGTTTCTTTGACGTTTGGGCGTGGCCAATGTTAAGTACACACAAACCTCACAAGTTCAATCTGAAGGAGATTCCTGATTTCAGATGATCTTTCAGATGCCAGCTAGGTCTATAATGCTAGACTGTTCTTTAGAAGTCCTCTTGAAGGAGTCTCCATCAGCTTTTCTCTGGCTCTTTTGGCTCTTTGCTTTGTTCCTCCTGATCAGTTAAGAAGGAAATTGCTCCACTGTCTTTTATGTGGAGAACCATCTCAGTTATGAGAGCCACCAGGAAACACACATTCAAGTCTTGAACTGCTGCCAATAAAACCAATCAGAGCAGAGAGAGAGAGAGAGAGAGAGAGAAGGGGGGGGGGCAGAGAGGGAGAGAGAGAGCGATAGACACGTATCCTCTTCTCTGTCTCTAATTATCTTTTTCAGTCTGTTTCTCATCATCTCTTCTCTGTCTCTTATTTTTCTCTACTGTCTTTTTTTTTCTATCTCGTTCGTTCAACATTTTCTCTTTCAGAAAAAGCAAAAGAGATGGAGAGAAAGAGAGAGAGACAGACAGAGATAGACACTCTTTTCTCCTCTCTCCTCTCTTCTCTGTTTTCTTTTTCTCTACTGTCTGTTTTTCTATCTCGTTCTTTCTTTCAACCTGTTGTCTCTTTCTTTTTCTTATTCACTAATTTTAATATTTAATATTCACTCCCTTCCTTTCTTTACATCCCCTCTTTCTCTGTCTTTTTATTTTCCTCATAGTTTCTATTTTCATTTCTCCAGTCACTCTATTTCTCTCTTTTTCTGACCTCATTCACTCCCTTCTTCTAGCACCCATTGTCTCTGCTCTCTCTTTCTCTCCATCTCTTTTTTCCTCTCTCTATCTGTATTGCTTTTTTTCTGTGCTTTTTATTTGCTCTCTCTCTCTCTCTCTCTCTTTTACTACTGAATTACACTGTTACATATGAATATAAAAACATTTACATGTCTATTTATATATTATTTAATCACATATTAAGATTGTATATTTAAAAAAAAGTACACATTTTGCACGTAGGAAACAAACATTTTTGCCCTAAACTCTATTATTTTCACCGTCATTTTAACCCATCGCTCTGTCGCTCGGCCGTGTGAGGAGATCGATAATCACGTGCGCTAAGATAATCTCCGCATAAATCACACAGCTGAAGTCCACATCTCATCGTCCAATCACTCATCAGCTCAAACCTGCTGTCCAATCAGAGCCCGGCTTCCAGTGACAGACAGGTGCTCTGCCCGGCGACAGGGGGCCATGTAGGAACATTCCGGACGCCAAAGAACAATGTGTAATATTGAGATGTTCAAAAAGCAATTGCACGTCATTTTCCTCTTTCATCAGCCAAAACCAGGGGAAATATTTAGCTATTAGATCGGAGACGGATTCTAACTTTAGAAGGATGAGAAAAAAGGTACTGGCTTTAAAAGAAAGAGAGAATAATATAGAGAGAAACCCAGGTGCGAATTAAGGGTTTTAAATTCCCATTTTTTTTTTAATCCATCAGCTTTTCTATTTCTGGGTGGATGAGGAGCTGGAGCCAATCGCAGCCGTTACACTGAAAATGTGCTTTTTACTTTTGTGTTACTTTTAAAACAACGTTTTAAAGATATAATGGTAACTTTTTAAACTGTATTATATTTTAGATCAACGTACATACTGTAGAAAATATCATTGAAGAAATATACTGACCTTTATAATCAGTAATTCTATGTGTTTATACACACACACACACAAACCCACACACACACACACACACACACACATGATATACTGATTCTATATACAGTATATCACGAAACAAACACACACTTTCAAAAATCAGACTTTATACACACAGACACAAACACATTTTCATAGATCTGATTTTAACACAATGACACTTTCAAACATACTAATCACACACACACACACACACACAGTTTGATGCATTCACAAACTTTCACATTAAAGATATTTTAACACACTTTTCCAGCTTTGTTTTAAACAAACACATGCAACTACACACACTCGCACGCACACACACAGACACAAAATTTTTGCTTACATCTTTGTGTACACACACACACACACACACACACACATAATTTGGTGCATTCACAAACACACATTCTTTTTTACACACATTCATTTTTGTATTAAACACACACACACACACACACACACACACACTTTTTGGCATTTTGTTGGCACTTTATAGCTTTTCTCGTCCAGTTCTTTTCTGCTGCTCCATCACATCTCAGTTCAGTTCCTCTGACAGGATGAAGGTAAAGAGAGGAAACCATGGAGATCGTGCCAAGGAAAAGAAAGGAAAAGCCTTCTGATGCGTCTCTCCGTCCACTTACACACTCGTTCAGTCTCACACAGGAAGTACAATGGCCACTTGCTCTTCAGGCCAGTGATGTTATCCTGGAGGCTTCGGCCCAGAACGTCCATCAGAAATAATGACCTTTCATCTCCTCATCTATCTGCTCCTGGCTTCATCATTCCAGCAGACGGAGAGAATTAGACCTCTGAGACTCCGCCTTGTCTGTCTGTCTGTCTTTCACTCTGTCTGTTAATCTGTATGTCTATATATCTGTCCGTCTGCAAACCTATCTATCTATCTATCTATCTATCTATCTATCATGAATCTATCGATCGATCCATCCCTCCATCTTTCTTGTGTCTGTCTGTTTTTCTTTGTCTTTGCCTCCCTCCATCCCTACATCATTCATCCGTCCATCCATTTGTCTGTATGTCCATCTGTCTGTCTCCCTCCGTCCCTCCATCCATCCACCTGTCTGTCTAACAGCCATCCTTCTATCTATCTGTCTGTCTCTCTTCCTCCCTCCATCCATCCATCTTTCTTCTGTCTGTCTTTGTTAATCTCCCTCCCTCCATCCATTTATCCATCCGTCTATCTATCTATCTATCTATCTATCTATCTATCTATCTATCTATCTATCTATCTATCTATCTATCTATCTATCTATTTATCTATATGTATCTGTCTATCTATCTATCTATCTATCTATCTATCTCACTATGTACATACCTTCTTATCTCTCTCTCTATCCATCCATGCATCCATCCACTCATCCTTCAGTCTGTCTGTTAGTCTATTCAACTGTCTTTCTGAAGATCTATCTACCTCTCTGACTGACTGTCTCTCTTTCTGTCTGTCCATCCATTCACCCTGCTCAGTCTGCCTGTCTGTCTATCCTTCTTTCTCGTATAGGTAGTCCACCCATCAGTCCATCTGTCATTCCATCAATCCCTGTCTATCTGTTGGGACTTTCTGATGATCTATTTGCCTGTCTGTCTGATGATCTATTTTCAATATGTCAGTTTGTCTGTCTGATAATCTATTTACCTGTCTGTCTGTCTTTCCGATGATCTATTTACCTGTCTGTCTGTCTTTCTGATGATCTATTTTCCTGTCTGTCTGATGATCTATTTTCATTTCTGTCTGTCTATCTGTTGATCTATTTTCCTGTCTGTCTGTCTTTCTGACACTCTATTATCCCCTCTGTCTGTCTGTCTGTCTTACTGATGATCTTTTTACCCATTTGTCTGTCTGTCTTCCAGTTCACCCTACTATCTCTTTCTCTCCGTTTGTTCCGAACAAATATCTTGCAATGGAAGTGTCTGAATAAAGTTTTTGCTAAATACACTTGCATGCATGTGTGTGTGTGTGTGTGTGTGTGTGTGTGTGTGTGTGTGTGTGTAAAACATCATCTTTCATTTGTATTCACTTTACACCATTTCGCCTCAGCCCTGAAATAGCAGTTCCTTCCTTCCTTCACCAGCCTGACGCAGCGTCCCCAATCCAGTGAAAGTTGGCACGGGAAATGTGTTGTTTGGTTCTGGTGTTGGCACCGATGAGAAATATCACTGCCGTATAAGGAGACTTGGGCCGTGAGCTGTTGGGAAGCAGAAGAAAGCACCCGGCCAGCACCATCTGTGTTTTCAATGTGAGCCATTCACAGTTCCGCATGACACACTTTCCACCAGTTCAAGCGCCGTCGGGTTCATATCAAGCTTCAGAAACGCTGACTGGGTTTCACACCTCCAGACCAACAGAGAAGGTCAAAATCAAAGTGAGCTTTCCACGGCTTGAGTTTCTTTATCTCCGTCACTAGGAGACATTTTCATTCTGATAATCAATCATAAGTAGCGTTTTTTTCCCCTTTTTATTGCGGTCTGATAAGCATCCAGTCGTATCATGTTCCACCAGGCCTGTCAGTGGAATATCTGGTCACGTAATAAATGTCTTGTTCCTCGGAGAAAGGCTCGCAAGCTTTGCTGGAGGGAACGACGCCGGCCAAAAGAAATGACATCATGTGTAGTTTCTGGTTCCTGGTGTTCTCGGCTGTCAGGTTCCTCTTGTTCTCCATGACTCTACGATGACGGCTTCTAGAACGTGGTCATCTAAATCATGCCTGCATTTGGCTTCGAAATTTTGTTCCTTAGGGATATATTTACACACATACACACATTTTTTTTCAAATTGTCATTACATCTATATTCAAATTATAAACAAATATAATCACCACTTTTTTTCTAATTTCAGACGCTCAAAAACTTAGGGGGGGGAGGTGATTGTAATTGGGTAATTGTAATTTCAAATGTGCGCGTAAATATAAGCCCCCGTTTATCCGTATTTAATGTCAGCAGCAATTACAAATAAACGGAAACACGTTGTCTTCAAGCAGCGGTGCATTTGTGTATTTTAAATAATGCGTAGGCAGACGTTCGTACAGTATATGTTACATTTTATATGTGCGTGTTTGTTACAATGTTGTACCCCAAAGCTGTAATGACAATAAACTTCTACTGCTACTACTACTACTTATATAAGCTTTTATTGGTAAGACCTGTTAGCTTAGCTTAGCGCTAACAAACGGGTCCAATGTGTCATTGCAGAAAGAGTCAAAACAGTTGAATATGGGAAAAGAAGACGGTAAAGAAGTAAAAAACCCAAAGAGCAGACACAATCAAAACGCTCGGTCTGCTAAAGAGGGGAAAATAATCCTTCACTTTGATTCTCTTCACACATTGTCGGATAAACAAAGCTCGACGGAACCTCGAAACCTACATTTCTTTGAACCTGAAATGTAAAAAAAAGAAAAAAATTTTTAATTTTGTGCCTGAAAAATCAGGGGTGTGCTTATAACACGAAAAATAAAAATCATGTTTAATCAAGGGTGTTGCTAACACAGATCCAGCTCAAGCGGCTTGTAGAATTGAGTCTTATTTTTACTTTGAAGCGTTTGATGGTTTGCATATTTTCCCGAAGAAATATCCAGAAAAGCAGCCCAATATAGTAGATAACGGACCTTTATTTTCATGATTCACACCCACAGTTTCCTGCAACACTGATCGCATCAGCTCTGTGATGTAGTGTTAGTGAGATGATTAAGCTGCTCGCTTCTGACACACGGAAGGCAGTGCTGTGGCATTTCAGGAGGAAGCTGCCAATCAAAAGGCGGAAAAACTCGACCTCAACATTTGTTCTGTTACTGTATTAAACCATAAACATTTATCATGCGGTCACGGGCTGCTCTACAGCGTGATTGACATTGGAGATTCGTGAGGAACATTGAAAAACAGACTGAACAGCTTCCATTCTCAACAGGAGCTGAGATAATAAAAGATTCAAGAATACTGAGCAGAGAAGGGTGAGCGAGTCAATATGAGAGACCATATTAATATTGAGTTTGGCATTTACCCATCCAGTGTTGGTATCCACATACACACAGTGAAGTGAACACACACAAACCCGGAGCAGTGGGCAGCCTTAAGAACAGATGGGGTCAGTGTCTTGATCAGGGAAGCCTAACAGACCGAGATTTGAACTTTAGGCACAACTTTAAGATCAAGTTTATTTATTTAGCTCTTTTCTTAGTTCGAGACCAAGGCAAAGTCGCTATGTGAATTAGGGGAAAAAATGTCTTTAAAGAAGAAAATGTCCATTACTTATCTGTGTTCAAAATTGGGGGGGGGGGGGGGGG
>MU204191.1:13191868-13203986 GCA_017309775.1 Paedocypris sp. Pulau Singkep
TTCCCCCCCCCCCCCCCCCCACACCCACTATTAAAATAAAATACATTTCATTTCACGTTGTGGCAAAATAATGTGTGTAAATATAATAAAATTTCAAAATAAAATTTGAATTTGAATTTGAAACGTCCAGGGTTGAATGTTCAAGGTCACACAGAGGTCGTAGTTCTGTCTATCACTGTTTCTAAGTGTGTGGTTGGTTTTTTTTCCCACAAACATGGGCGAGTGTCATGTGACTCGCTGCTCGTGATGGAGAAGGTCGTGTGATGATGTTCTACAGCCTCAGGCTTTGCTAGAAGAAAATGTCACTGATGGTAAAAGCTCACAATAAATGCAGACTCGTTACGACATTCTAGGAGAAGAAAAAAACGACTTTTAGGTTATTTTTTTGGCGTTATATCTTGGTGTTATTGTGTAATAACATTGTTATTATTCCATGGGATTTTTTTAGCATCTGATTCCCATTTTTGAAACGGCATTTTTACAACATTTTAGATTTGAAAAAAAAAAGACTTTTATTTTATTTATTTGGTTGATTGCGTTAAGCTGGAGGTATTGTACAAAAAAAGGACAAACAATCGATTTTATATTAACACATGTAGAATGACAAATGCCACAAATTAAATGTAACACATTTCAGCAAATTAAAATATTTTACATACTTATATAAATATAGAAACACACACACACACACACACACGTTATTTACTATTTACTTTTATTAAAAAAAGATTGAAGAATCACACACTACACACGTTGACCACCAGGTGGCGCACCACGCCGTCAAAAACCCAATTCGGCGTTTGCTCCTCGTGATGCAGAACCAGTGTTTGTCCAGTATGATATTCCTTTTATCCAACATTGTTCAGTTCAGACCCCAGCAGACGTATCTCAGCGGGGTTTCTTCAGGCACTGGACGTGTAATAACACAGGGCTTGGAGAGATTTGGTGAGTCCACAATGTTTTATGTGTTATTAAGCTGTTATTACTACAGAAAGCCAAAGCGTTCCCCTGTGTGGAGTCCCTCAGCTGGCATGGGACCAGTTCACTTAGACCAGGACCTTGGAGCATTTGACTTGGATGTTCTCCACAAACCAGCGCAGAACCGAGGCGGACGTGTCAAACCCTGCTGAGCTTGAAACAAGTCAGCACGTTAACCAACGCGCTCCATGCTGAGCCCGAGTGACGGAGAGAGATTAGTCCTAATTACCTCTAATGTTCGGCAAACAAAGAGGGATTGTTTGCTTATTATTCTCCAGAACTGGTTCCGATCCCGAATTGTAGGGGGTAGGAAGGAGTAGGAACTCCACAGAGGTCGTGGTTCCTCACGTGAGGAACATCTCAGAGGAGTAGATAGATCACACAAACTAAACGAGGTCAAGAGTTCTGTTCATTTTCGGAAGCACTTTTGTTCCATTTCTGGGTCACAGGGAGTGGGAGCCAATTCCGGGAACTCTGGACCTGGAGGTGGGACACACCCTATGGGGAAACCAATCACAGAGCAGATGTGGATCATTTTTCCAGATTCTCTTGCCTGTTTTTGGTAGATAAGTCACACAAACTAATCAAAGTCCAATTTTGGAACCACGTTTTCCATTTCTGGGTCACAGGGAGTGGGAGCCAATCCCGGAAACTCTGTGCCGGGAGGTGGTAGTTAATCAACCAATCACAGAGCAGAGAAATGTGGATAATTTTTTCAGATTCTTCCGCACGTTTTTGGACTCTGGGAGGAAACTGGAGACCTGGAGGAATCCCACACAATCATTAAAATGAGAGAATGAAAGGGTGACTGAGAAAAATTCAAGACATTTTCAAAATACCTTAGCATTGTGGTTACAAATGCAAATTTTCCGCAAACAAAAATCCAAAATGAATTTGTTAAACATACGTCATGAATTAGGCAAATTACGTTGTTTGGTACTAAGGAAAAGGCGATGAAACGATTGGATCCCAGAAATCCTGATTGATGGTTCTTCTTCGTTTTTTCTCAAACAGCACTTTCACTAGCATCAACTCGCAATAAATGTTTGTTTACCTTCCAGATGATTCTGCGATTGCAATTGGTTTCTTTGACGTTTGGGCGTGGCCAATTGTAAGTACACACAAACCTCACAAGTTCAATCTGAAGGAGATTCCTGATTTCAGATGATCTTTCAGATGCCAGCTAGGTCTATAATGCTAGACTGTTCTTTAGAAGTCCTCTTGAAGGAGTCTCCATCAGCTTTTCTCTGGCTCTTTTGGCTCTTTGCTTTGTTCCTCCTGATCAGTTAAGAAGGAAATTGCTCCACTATCTTTTATGTGGAGAACCATCTCAGTTATGAGAGCCACCAGGAAACACACATTCAAGTCTTGAACTGCTGCCAATAAAACCAATCAGAGCAGAGAGAGAGAGAGAGAGAGAGAGAGTGATAGACACTTATCCTCTTCTCTGTCTCTAATTATCTTTTTCAGTCTGTTTCTCATCATCTCTTCTCTGTCTCTTATTTTTCTCTACTGTCTTTGTTTTTCTATCTCGTTCGTTCAACATTTTCTCTTTCAGAAAAAGCAAAAGAGATAGAGAGACAGAGAGAGAGAGAGAGAGAGAGAGAGAGAGAGAGAGAGAGATGAAGAGATGGAGAGAGAGAGAGAGAGAGACTGAGAGATAGACACTCTTTTCTCCCTCTCTTCTCTGTTTTCTTTTTCTCTACTGTCTGTTTTTCTATCTCGTTCTTTCTTTCAACCTGTTGTCTCTTTCTTTTTCTTATTCACTAATTTTAATATTTCCGCTCTTCATCTGTCTCCCTTCCTTTCTTTACATCCCCTCTTTCTCTGTCTTTTTATTTTCCTCATAGTTTCTATTTTCATTTCTCCAGTCACTCTATTTCTCTCTTTTTCTGACCTCATTCACTCCCTTCTTCTAGCACCCATTGTCTCTGCTCTCTCTTTCTCTCCATCTCTTTTTCCTTACTCCCTCTTTCTTCCTCTCTCTTTATCTGTATTGCTCTTTTTCTGTGCCTTTTCTTTGCTCTCTCTCTCTCTCTCTCTCTCTCTCTCTCTTTTACTACTGAATTACACTCTTACATATTAATATAAAAACATTTACATGTCCATTTATATATTATTTAATCACATATTAAGATTGTATATTTAAAAAAAAGTACACGTATTTTGCACGTAGGAAACGAACATTTTTGCCCTAAACTCTTTTATTTTCACCGTCATTTTAACCCATCGCTCTGTCGCTCGGCCGTGTGAGGAGATCGATAATCACGTGCGCTAAGATAATCTCCGCATAAATCACACAGCTGAAGTCCACATCTCATCGTCCAATCACTCATCAGCTCAAACCTGCTGTCCAATCAGAGCACGGCTTCCAGTGACAGACAGGTGGTCTGCCCGGCGACAGGGGGCCATGGAAGGAACATTCCGGACGCCAAAGAACAATGTGTAATATTGAGATGTTCAAAAAGCAATTGCACGTCATTTTCCTCTTTCATCAGCCAAAACCAGGGAAAATATTTAGCTATTAGTTCGGAGACGGATTCTAACTTTAGAAGGATGAGAAAAAAGGTACTGGCTTTAAAAGAAAGCGAGAATGATATAGAGAGAAACCCAGGTGCGAATTAAGGGTTTTAAATTCCCATTTTTTTTTTTAATCCATCAACTTTTCTATTTCTGGGTCATGAGGAGCTGGAGCCAATCGCAGCCGTTACACTTAAAATGTGCTTTTTTTTGCTTTGTTTTGTTTTTTTGTGTTACTTTTAAAACAACTTTTTAAAGATATAATGGTAACTTTTTAAACTGTATTATATTTTAGATCAACGTACATACTGTAGAAAATATCATTGAAGAAATCAAATACACTGACTTTTATAATCAGTAATTCTATGTGTTTATACACACACACACACACACACACACACACATGATATACTGATTCTTTATACAGTATATCACGAAACAAACACACACTTTCAAAAATCAGACTTTATACACACAGACACAAACACATTTTCATAGATCTGATTTTAACACAATGACACTTTCAAACATACTAATCACACACACACACACACACTCACAGTTTGATGCATTCACAAACTTTCACATTAAAGATATTTTAACACACTTTTTCAGCTTTGTTTTAAACAAACACATACAACTACACACACTCGCACGCACACACACAGACACAACATTTTCGCTTACATCTTTGTGTACACACACACACATAATTTGGTGCATTCACAAACACACATTATTTTTTACACACATTTACACACATTCATTTTTGTATTAAACACACACACACACACACACACACACTTTTTGGCATTTTGTTGGCACTTTATAGCTTTTCTCGTCCAGTTCTTTTCTGCTGCTCCATCACATCTCAGTTCAGTTCCTCTGACAGGATGAAGGTAAAGAGAGGAAACCATGGAGATCGTGCCAAGGAAAAGAAAGGAAAAGCCTTCTGATGCGTCTCTCCGTCCACTTACACACTCGTTCAGTCTCACACAAGATCTACAATGGCCACTTGCTCTTCAGGCCAGTGATGTTATCCTGGAGGCTTCGGCCCAGAACGTCCATCAGAAATAATGAGCTTTCATCTCCTCATCTATCTGCTCCTGGCTTCATCATTCCAGCAGACGGAGAGAATTAGACCTCTGAGACTCCGCCTTCAAACTGTCTGTCTGTCTGTCTTTCACTCTGTTAATCTGTATATCTATATATCTGTACGTCTGCAAACCTATCTATCTATCTATCTATCTATCTATCTATCTATCTATCATGAATCTATCGATCGATCCATCCCTCCATCTTTCTTGTGTCTGTCTGTCTGTCTGTCTTTGTCTTTGCCTCCCTCCATCCCTACATCATTCATCCGTCCATCCATTTGTCTGTATGTCCATCTGTCTGTCTCCCTCCGTCCCTCCATCCATCCACCTGTCTGTCTAACAGCCATCCTTCTATCTATCTATCTGTCTGTCTGTCTGTCTTCCTCTCTCCATCCATCCATCTTTCTTCTGTTTGGCTTTGTCAATCTCCCTCCCTCCATCCATTTATCCATCCGTCTATCTATCTATCTATGTATCTGTCTATCTATCTATCTATCTATCTATCTATCTATCTCACTATGTACATACCTTCTTATCTCTCTCTCTCTATCCATCCATGCATCCATCCACTCATCCTTCAGTCTGTCTGTTAGTCTATTCAACTGTCTTTCTGAAGATCTATCTACCTCTCTGACTGACTGTCTCTCTTTCTGTCTGTCCATCCATTCACCCTGCTCAGTCTGCCTGTCTGTCTATCCTTCTCGTATAGGTAGTCCACCCATCAGTCCATCTGTCATTCCATCAATCCCTGTCTATCTGTTGGGTCTTTCTGATGATCTATTTGCCTGTCTGTCTGTCTTTCTGATGATCTATTTTCCTTTCTGTCTGATAATCTATTTCCCATATGTCAGTTTGTCTTTCTGATGATCTATTTACCTGTCTGTCTGTCTGTCTGATGATCTATTTTCCTGTCTATCTGATGATCTATTTTCCTGTCTGTCTGTCTGTCTGTCTGATGATCAATTTTCCTGTCTGTCTGTCTTTCTGACACTCTATTATCCCCTCTGTCGTTCTGTCTGTCTTCCAGTTCACCCAACTATCTCTTTCTCTCCGTTATTTCTCTCCGTTTCTCTCCGCAAATATCTTGCAATGGAAGTGTCTGAATAAAGTGTTTGCTAAATACACTTGCATGCATACGTGTGTGTGTGTGTGTGTGTGTGTGTGTGTGTAAAACATCATCTTTCATTTGTATTCACTTTACACCATTTCGCCTCAGCCCTGAAATAGCAGTTCCTTCCTTCCTTCACCAGCCTGACGCAGCGTCCCCAATCCAGTGAAAGTTGGCACGGGAAATGTGTTGTTTGGTTCTGGTGTTGGCACCGATGAGAAATATCACTGCCCTATAAGGAGACTTGGGCCGTGAGCTGTTGGGAAGCAGAAGAAAGCACCCGGCCAGCACCATCTGTGTTTTCAATGTGAGCCATTCACAGTTCCGCATGACACACTTTCCACCAGTTCAAGCGCCGTCGGGTTCATATCAAGCTTCAGAAACGCTGACTGGGTTTCACACCTCCAGACCAACAGAGAAGGTCAAAATCAAAGTGAGCTTTCCACGGCTTGAGTTTCTTTATCTCCGTCACTAGGAGACATTTTCATTCTGATAATCAATCATAAGTAGCGTTTTTTCCCCCTTTTTATTGCGGTCTGATAAGCATCCAGTCGTATCATGTTCCACCAGGCCTGTCAGTGGAATATCTGGTCACGTAATAAATGTCTTGTTCCTCGGAGAAAGGCTCGCAAGCTTTGCTGGAGGGAAGGACGCCGGCCAAAAGAAATGACATCATGTGTAGTTTCTGGTTCCTGGTGTTCTCGGCTGTCAGGTTCCTCTTGTTCTCCATGACTCTACGATGACGGCTTCTAGAACGTGGTCATCTAAATCATGCCTGCATTTGGCTTCGAAATTTTCTTCCTTAGGGATGTATTTACACACATACACACATGTTTTTTTCAAATTGTCATTACAACTATATTCAAATTATAAACAAATATAATCACCACTTTTTTTCTAATTTCAGACGCTCAAAAACTTAGGGGGGGGGGGGTGATTGTAATTGGGTAATTGTAATTTCAAATGTGCGCGTAAATATAAGCCCCCGTTTATCCGTATTTAATGTCAGGAGCAATTACAAATAAACGGAAACACGTCGTCTTCAAGCAGCGGTGCATTTGTGTATTTTAAATAATGCGTAGGCAGACGTTCGTACAGTATATGTTACATTTTATATGTGTGTGTGTTTGTTACAATGTTGTACCCCAAAGCTGTAATGACAATAAACTTCTACTGCTACTACTACTACTTATATAAGCTTTTATTGGTAAGACCTGTTAGCTTAGCTTAGCGCTAACAAACGGGTCCAATGTGTCATTGCAGAAAGATTCAAAACAGTTGAATATGGGAAAAGAAGACGGTAAAGAAGTAAAAAACCCAAAGAGCAGACACAATCAAAACGCTCGGTCTGCTAAAGAGGGGATAATAATCCTTCACTTTGATTCTCTTCACACATCGTCGGATAAACAAAGCTCGACGTAACCTCGAAACCTACATTTCTTTGAACCTGAAATGTAAAAAAAAGAAAAAAAAATTTAATTTTGTGCCTGAAAAATCAGGGGTGTGCTTATAACACGAAAAATTAAAATCATGTTTAATCAAGGGTGTTGCTAACACAGATCCAGCTTAAGCGGCTTGTAGAATTGAGTCTTATTTTTACTTTGAAGCGTTTGATGGTTTGCATATTTTCCCGAAGAAATATCCAGAAAAGCAGCCCAATATAGTAGATAACAGACCTTTATTTTCATGATTCACACCCACAGTTTCCTGCAACACTGATCGCATCAGCTCTGTGATGTAGTGCTAGTGAGATGATTAAGCTGCTCGCTTCTGACACACGGAAGGCAGTGCTGTGGCATTTCAGGAGGAAGCTGCCAATCAAAAGGCGGGAAAACTCGACCTCAACATTTGTTCTGTTACTGTATTAAACCATAAACATTTATCATGCGGTCACGGGCTGCTCTACAGCGTGATTGACATTGGAGATTCGTGAGGAACATTGAAAAACAGACCGAACAGCTTCCATTCTCAACAGGAGCTGAGATAATAAAAGATTCAAGAATACTGAGCAGAGAAGGGTGAGCGAGTCAATATTACCACTAGTGACCGTATTGGAATTAAGTTTGGCATTTACCCATCCAGTGTTGGTATCCACATACACACAGTGAAGTGAACACACACAAACCCGGAGCAGTGGGCAGCCTTAAGAACAGATGGGGTCAGTGTCTTGATCAGGGAAGCCTAACAGACCGAGATTTTAACTTTAGGCACAACTTTAAGATCAAGTTTATTTATTTAGCTCTTTTCTTAGTTCGAGACCAAGGCAAAGTCGCTATGTGAATTAGGGAAAAAAATGTCTTTAAAGAAGAAAATGTCCATTACTTATCTGTGTTCAAAATTCGGGGGGAAAAAAAAAAGAGTCAGTTGAAAAAGAAAAATGTTCATTGTCCATCGTAGTTCAGACTAAGGGCTATGACCAACTTTGAACAATCCAGATTAATTAGAAATCCACACTATGTCCAAAACCACAATGTAGTAGATCTCAGTGGAGTAGATCTATTCTTAATTGGAGACATTTATGTATAAACATATGTTCAGGTGTTACTTTTCCTCCATTTCCTCTGTTTATCTAGAGCTACTGTAGATTGCGAGGACAGGAGCACAATCAGGGATTCTAGACCTTCATCTCCCTAGATGCCAAATTGATTCCAGGCAAGGACGTCCTAGCAGAGTAAAAATGTCACTGTATATGACAACTTGTACACATAGCAATTTTTTTTACATACATCTTGACCTTCCTGTTGGCCGGATATGGTTGAAACAATATTCAAAATGTGTGTTTTACATAGACAGTGAAGTAAGACAAAATCTAAATTTGGGGGATCGTCCAGTAGCCCATCCTGTGACTCTAAGAAAGATTCTAAATACTGAATCCAATAAAGTCCATCAGTCACATTTCAGACGTCTCATTAATGAAGAAGAAAGCTTGTCAGTAATGCCATATCCTTAGCAACAACATTCATGCTGATTTACGGTAAATTTGATGCAGTAAAGGTCAAAGTTGGGTGACAATATTGCCGTGACAGATCCATCTCTGTTACCAAGAGTCTGTACAAGCTTACATCAGCCAGAAGAATCACATGTATTATATTTCATCCCAGTATCGCAGCAGCTCCTGGAAGTGACCTCATCCTAACAAGCATCAAAACTGATGTCATGTCTGTTTCTCTGAACCCGGGCTAATAAACAAAGATCGGAAGGTTCTTTCAAGCAGCTGTAGTGGAATAAATGACATTGATCGCTGTGAGGTTACACTGCACTCTGAAACGAAATGCATTTTGCGTATGTGTGTTGTGAAGACACTCAGTTTTCTTTGGGTTCAACTTTGAAACTAGATCCATTTAACCTACATTGCAAGGTCTATTAACTTGATTCACAACACTTAGTAATTGCATTTATATTCACAGTTACTAAACCCAAACAAACCCAAAGTGTGTACAGTCGACTCCGTCAATTGGGACACAATCATTTTGCCCCAATAAAGCGGAACAAATTTGCGTGATAAGTAGTGTTGTCATCCGATTAATTATTTTTAACTAATAAATAACTTTTCCCTGACCAATTTAATGCGATTAATCTTGGATGCGGGATAATCTTGTAATATTGGATATTGAGGAGTAAAATGTCAATTGTAAACCCAACACTAAATAAACACTCGTTTAAATACTGTAATAAAATGTAGTATAATGTGTTCAATTTGCAATATATTTTCATTGTATTTTAACATTCTGAGGTCGAGTTGCACCTTTTGCGCACAGATTTGATCCGACCGAGTATTCTGACAAGCTAGTTATTTGCAATTGAAAAGGAACTGCGTCAGTAAAGCTTGGTGAGCAGGGAAAAGCAGGTCGAGTCTCGTATGCTGTTTCTGAAGATGAGTTTTAATAAGTCCCTTTGGCAAAGACGATGGGCAGGCAAACATTCAAAACACAAGATCGAACAGATTTAAACCAGATAATCCAGACAGTGACACAGTGAGTGTCTGTCTTTAAACACATTGCGCCTAAATAGCAGCAGCTGAACACAATCACTATGCTGCTGATCGCAATGAGCCGCACCTGGTGACACTAGTAACAGCTCAACGTGTTAAAAATAATTCACGCGAATTTCAAATTAATCAAATGCGTTAATGCGTTAACTTTGACAGCCCAAGTCATGAGATATGATTTGGACTTGAGAATTGTTACAAAACAAACTACACGACTTCCAGAGAACATGTTGGGTCTAGCAGGTTGAGAGTTGGACCTGACCAATGTCACCCGAGCGTTGCAGGTTCCAATCCCAGTCCGGTGGGTTTCAGGACAAACACTTAAGGGCAAAACACTGACCCCCCAAATGGTCCCTGGGCGCCCTGGCCTAAGGCACTACCCACTTTTGGGTTTTGTGCAATACTGTCTGTAGCCGTGACTGGCTACTGTCACGGATTTTGGGTTGTTGTTTTCGGGACTTGGTTTGACAGCTTTATTTTGAAAAGTCGTCACGTGTGTTTTGTTTACTTCCTGGTGTTTCGATTGCCCTTGTGTTTTCGTGCTCTGCTGTTTTTTATTTACTTCTTGGTGTGTGCCTCCTTGATCGCTCTGTGTTTCATTCCCAGCTGTCTATTGATTAATTAATTACGATCACGTTAATTGTCTCGTTGCCTGTCCAGCTGCCCATCGTTGTCGCGTCATTATGTTTTGTATTTATTTCTCACTCCGTGCACGTTGTCTTTGTCAGGTTGTTAGACGTGTTGGTTGTCTTGCTGTCAAGTTCGTGTCCTGTCTTGACTAAAACCAGTGTTGCCCTGTACAGTTTCTATTTTCTTAAGGCTTGTCATTTTCTTTGTACTTTGTTTTCATTTTTGGATTAAACCCTTTATTTTCTCATCATTAACACCTGGAATCCCGTCTCGTCCGTGCACCTATGTCCTACCAGTCTCGTCCCGTGACAGCCCATCCGTGTCAGTCACTAGACACTTAAACTAAAATTTTGCTATCAAAAAAAGAATAAGTGAACACACCCAAACCCGGAGCAGTTGGTAGCGTTAAGCCATGGTTTAGGGGGGGCATGTGGGTGGGGGTCTGAACTGAAATTCGAACCTGCAATGACTTGGTGGCAAGTCCAACTCCCTAACATCAGACCACAACTACGACTATGAACACAACCGAGACTAGGAACTACGACTCTTTATGAAAGTAGTTTACAGTACCAATCACTCAATTCCCCGTTAGCAATGACAAGCTAACACGAATACTCGAGATATTGGAAAAATGTCTTCGCAAAGCTCATTTCCACAGCGTGAATCATTGCAACAGAATTCTCTCGCATACGCTTGGCTCCTTTTCACCGGCAGTCAACAACAGCTATGTTTTGACAGCCCGGAGCAAAAGATTATTTCACGGCAAACAATCAGAGTCTAATCTGGGAAATCGTGCGAGCAGAACCCCTCAAAAAGGCTTTAAATCCACACTGTGACTGGAACCAGATGCAAAAGCGATAATCCAACTCCCATATTTCATACACGGACCTCCTGAAAGTGTAGGCAATGCTCCAACGAATCACACTTTTCGGAACTTCTGATTGGAAGAAGTGAAGCCAAGAGACGTCTAAGGGTATTAACGAACGGCGATAAACGGACACTAGCACCACTACTGTTGCGTAGTTATTCCTACACAACACAAATATAGAAATAGTAGTCACAAACATGCAGAGGTGTAGAGAGTACCAGACAACCATACTTGAGTAAAAGTACGGATATGTACTGTATAAGTTACTCCAATACAAAGTAAAAAGTCACCACTATAAAAAATACTTGAGGCAAAGTATCGAATTTCAAAAGAACTTAAGTATTTTACTCATACTGAATTTAATATGAGTGTTTCTTTTTGTAGGGCGCTTTTCACAGTTTAACTGTCTCATTTTAGGCTTAAAAAAAAAAAACTCTATTCATGAGGTTTTACAGAAACGAAATGTAACACCTCCATGATTCAAAAGTAGTCAACACACACTTCACACTTCACATGCCTTCACTTATATATCTCAGACACTTTCAGACACGGGCTGTTGTGCTCAGCGTGATGAGTATCAGCAAATGGAGAGGCGAAATTTTAATGCAAGCGTTGCTGCAGAGCCCATAAATTACATTCAAGCCTGAAGCCGTTTGGCCGGAGCAAATTCATTTGCAAAGTGCAAGTGATAAAGACACACTCACGCTAGCTGTCTTGCTTTCAGGCCTGCCTCTCTCTCTCTCTCTCTCTCTCTCTCTCTCTCTCTCTCTCTCTCTCTCTCTCTCTCTCTCTCTCTCTCTCTCTCTCTCTCTCTCTCTCTCTCTCTCTCTCTCTCTCTCTCTCTCTCTCTCTCTCTCTCTCTCTCTCTCTCTCTCTCTCTCTTTCTCTCTCTCTCTCTCTCTCTCTCTCTCTCTCTCTCTCTCTCTCTC
>MU204191.1:13204086-13236586 GCA_017309775.1 Paedocypris sp. Pulau Singkep
TCTCTCTCTCTCTCTCTCTCTCTCTCTCTCTCTCTCTCTCTCTCTCTCTCTCTCTCTCTCTCTCTCTCTCTCTCTCTCTCTCTCTCTCTCTCTCTCTCTCTCTCTCTCTCTCTCTCTCTCTTTATCTCATATACTGTGTCTCTCTCTCTCTTCACCTCATATACTGTCTCTCTCTTCACCTCATATACTGTTTCTCTCTCTCTCTCTTCATCTCATATACTGTGTCTCTCTCTCTCTTCACCTCATATACTCTCTCTCTCTCTTTCTTCACCTCATATACTCTCTCTCTCTTTATCTCATTTACTGTCTCTCTCTTTCTACCTCTTTCATCTCATGTACTCTCGCGCTCTCTATCTCTTTCACTTCATATACTCTATCAGTCTTCACCTCAAATACTCTCTTTCTCTCTCTCTCTCTTTCTCTCTCCCTTCACCTCATACACTGCCTCTTTCTGTCTTCATCTCATATATTCTCTCTGTTTCTCTCTCTCTCTCTCTCTCTCTCTCTCTCTCTCTCTCTCTATCTATCTATCTTTGTGTATACTTTGTCTCATTGTGTATATTATTGTTTTTTATTTATTTATTGTTTTGCTTCTCTTTTCATCTAATTCCATCCAATTGTCTTTCTCTTTTTAACATTCTCCTTATCCCTCTGTTTTTTGTCTTTTCTTTTTTACCCCAGTTTTTGCCTGTTTCACTTGACTATTCAAAATTTTGATAGGCTAAATTCTACTTTCATTTATTAACTTTTTTTCCTATTAATACATTTTGTTCTGATTCATATTTCTGTAGCATGTCTGACTGTCCATGTAACAAATTCAATTTAACTCTACACACACACAGTCTCTCTCTCTCTCTCTCTCTCTCTCTCTCTCTCTCTCTCTCTCTCTCTCTCTCTCTCTCTATGTGTTTAGTATTGATGGCTAATCTAATTGAAACATGATTATAATTTCTGTCTGTCTTTCTAATCTGCACTGAAGGTTCAGGTATCGCCCGTCCATGGCAATTTGACAATCTAATTGTCAAATCAAATTGTCGTTGGTAACGCTGTCACCTCACAGCAAGAACGATCCGTTCTAGACTCGAACTGTGAGTTCGAGAAGAAGACAGAACCTTTCTGGGCGGAGTTTGCATGTTCTTCTTGTTCTGGTGTGGGTTTCCTATATATATGTTTATATATATATATATATATATATATATATATATATATATATATATATATATATATATATACATATATATATATTACACAGAGAGAGATTACTGCTTCAAGGCTGATAGCATTAGAGAAAGACAAAGACCGATATGAAGAATGAAAGTGGGGTTAGAAGGCAACTCTTTAAATTATTCTAGCCGAGCAATGGAGTGACACACTGGGCATTCTGGGTAATTGACTGCTTTTGTATCCATTTATAGTCACTTTCTGGGATTTGATTTATGCCTCAAGCGTTGGCCTTTTAGCTCTTGTGATTGAATTAAAGTTTGATTTGTAATGCATTTCACGGGGCATGAGAGCTTTTGTCTATGTCTGTGTTCTATACACTCCAAATAAATGAAATAGAAAGATGCATCGCTATATTTTTAAAGCTGATCTCTCTCCACCTCTAAGATTAAACCTTTATGTAAGTATCTATAAATAGTGTCATGCTAAATATTCCATCAAATGGGTCAGTAAAGTCTTAAGGAAAACCTCTGTCCAGACACACACATAAACCCTTCTGCCTGCTATTTCAGTCACATGATTATAAATATTGGTTTATAAAACAATGGCGCCATGCATAAACTAATATAAGGGGATTTTTTCAAATAATATTGTAAAGAGATAGTTGGGTCGTGATCCAAAAGCATTTAAATCTTTAATAGTGTTTAAGGGTAAGGCGAGAGTTCAAATCCAATGATTGACAGTCGTCAATTTAGAAAAGTGCAAGGCAGATAAGTACAAAATTAACAGATCTGACAAAGATTCAAAACTAGGCTTAAAATATCAAGTTTGGAAGCAATTGGTGTGGCAAAGTAGGTTAATGCTAGAGTTTGAATTACAAAAAGAAACTAGCTGCTAGCAGAAGGCTAATAATAGTCAAAGCTGCTACGTAAATACAGAGAATGTAATTTTTTTTTGTATCAATAAGCTAAAAAAGTGTGAAATTACAATGAAATTGCCATTTTGCCAGCCTTAATATCCAAACGAGAATGAATGTGGGTTTCGAACCCTGTGGACATAAGGAATCAGTCACATAGGCAGCCAGATAAAGACAAACCACGTTTTTTAATTGGATTTGACACAACACTCCATATCCGGGTGAGGCCATTCCAGGACAGAGGATCTAATTATTCAGTTCATTTGGCTAAAGCTATCGGAGCAACACAATGTGACACACATGACAAAAAGGTGGAGTTTTTGGCCATAATAAAGCAAACAACCAAAACAAACCCCTGCGGGGGTATTCTAGACGATTTCTCACACTGCTGTTTGACACTCACTCGAGGGATCCAGCCGAGATGCAGTGAGATGCTCGACACACTCTCATTTCTAAAGGTCACCCACTCTTCTGGGTCGGAGATTTAGATGTCTTGTTTAAGCATTTCTTGGAAGATATCTTGAGGAATGTAAGAGTCTGGAGATGTCTGGGCATGACTCTCTGGAAAAACGTAGTCTGCTTTCTCACCTCTACTGGGCATCAAACCTGTTCTGATGAAAGAGAGCAGATGGAACACTGCGTGAGAGTTTCATCATATCTCATAGCTCCTACACCTCTCTCTCTCTCTAGCACACGCACACACACACACACACACACACACACACACACACACACACACGTATACTAATCCCAACCCAGCTAAAGGTCCTCACAAGTGACCATTTATTATTTAAGTATAAAATTGTAATATTTGGCCTCACTTTGAATAAATGACGTCACACACACTTACACTTTCATATTGTATACTTTCATACATGACACTCAAACAGGCCTTCAAAGTTGTGTATCCCAGCCTAAGGTCCCCACAAGGGTATATAGTGATAAAAAGTGTGAAAACTCAATCAGGCCTTCAAAGTTGTGTATCCCAGCCATATGTTCCAAAAAGGGTGTATAGTGATAAAAAGTGTGAACACTCAATCGGGCCTTCAAAGCTGTGTATCTCAGCCAAAAGTCCCCACAAGAGCATATAGTGATAAAAAGTGTGAACCCAGGCAAACACAAATTTCTATTTAAATTTATACTATCTATAAATATATCTAGTTCAGAAAGTTAATTAAAAATAATTAAGAAATATGTGACTTTGGGGCTAGGACTAATGACAGAGAAATGCTTAGTTCCATCCCTGTTTGTGTGAGCGTTGATTATAAGTTAAAGCCAATTAAACTAATGGGAAGAGAGGAAAAAGAACCAGCAGAAGAATGCTGCCAGAAAGAGTCTTGGCTCAAACGTGTAGACTGGTGAGTGAAAGAGTTTGATTTAAAGTGCTGGAGCGTCTTACAGGAACAACTTCTTAATGCAGCATCTCAGGATGATGTTCAGAGAGAGTCTGAGTGCAGGAGAACGTGTGCCAAAGCCCAAAGAAAACCATTCAGACCGCTCACTCTGATTGGATATGGCATTTAAGTACACGCTGTGTCACGTGACGTTTCTCAAGTGATACTGTCTTAGCATCAAGAAAGACATGTCAGCCAATTAGAGATCAGAGAAATGTCAGACCTCCAAATCTTCTTAAAGGCACAGTCACTACAAAAAAAAAAAGAGTATAGTATGTTTTGAACGTAATTTATTTGGTCAATTTATTTAATTATTTTTATTTACTTTATAAATTGGTTATTTTATCATTTCACTTTTTAACATATTACACACAAAAATTATGAGTGTAATAGGACTCTGTTGACTCTTCGGGAAAAAAGAATAAACACATAAACAAAGTCTTATGGTACACCAATGAATTAAAAACCTTTAAAAGTTCCAGTAGGAAACTAGAACGAAAATGGAGATGACACATGGTTGTGCCACGTTATAATTTTGTTTAAACAGACCCTAAAATCCACAAGATCAACATATTTTAGTAAACCTATCTCTGAAAATCAGAATATTTCTCGTTATCTGATTAAAACTGTAGCTCAGTTACCAAAGATAAAAGGCACAATAGACTCCACAATCCCCCCAAAATTACTAATATCAGAATGAAGATTGCCCTGATTAGCTCACTACGATTATAACCAAGACCAAAACGACTTACACCAACTACTTCATCTTCCGGAGTCATTGTAAAAATGGCGAGGAGCAATCGACGCACTGATTTTGTAGTGTTAGAATGCCAGAGGAGACTGGCACCAGTGAGCCGGGTTCTCCGCGGGGTTTTTTCCTCATTTAGAGAGGTTTTATACCATGCAAGGTTTTTAAAATGCAACAACCTTCTACTTCTACATTTCCACACATGCGCTTTGAGACCGTTGTAACTGTGAAAAGCGCTTTACAAATGCACTGAACTCGAACTTGAACCTAGTGGGGACTTAATAACCACTTCAGTTCCACTTTCACCAAGCACATCAGATCCATTGTTGTTGGTGTACAAATTAGCCACGTTTTCCAAAAATTCCCACAGATCCCATTCTCATGTTAATAAATTCACCTCTCTCTGTGACAGCAATGTTCTACTTCTTCATCAGCGCTCTTCTGTTGGCTCATTGTCCAAATAAACCCAGCATTGGGAACACTGGCTGACTGGCCCGGTCCACTCTCACCCCCCTGTCCAGACCCCTGGTGCCCACAGGACCTAAAGACGTTGGAGACATGTGTTGGAACAGACCTAAATGAAGCCAGTGTGCCGGAGCCCACAAGGACGAACTTCAGCAGTGTGTGGGATTGAATGAGAGCAGTGTGGATGGACGTGATGTAGAGACGTTTGTGTGGAGCTCCGGGCCGGACACTACGAACTTTGTCAGACAGAGCTGATGTTTCACAAAGACATCAGTCATGACCACTGTACTGAACTACAGGCTGATGAAAAACAGAGCCCAGAGCATCTGCTGGAATCGCACAAACAAATGTATATATGTGTCCATGCTTTAAATTAACACAATAAATTAATTGATGCCAAGTTTGAGTGGGTTGGAAAAATAACAGAAACAACTATCGGCTCAAATCGCAGAAACAACTCTAAATATGTCAGTGTCCGTGCTTTAAAAGTGACAAACTCAGAGAATACATACATAAAAAATGTGGTAATAAATACAAAATAATAAATAAATAAACTGATTTTTTTTTTAATTGAATAAACAAACACATGTCAGTATTGCAATCCCGCAATTTCGTAAATCCTCCGTAACCGCTTTGTGTTTTACTTTTTGTCTCAGCACACAAAGTAAAATTGTATTACAGGTAAATACAATTTGGTTGAATCAACATTTGATAAACATTCCGCAACAACCCATTTTGGTTTGATTTACAATTTAAGAATGACATTGTTTCAATATTTTGGCATTATGATTCATAGTGTATCATTTTAGATTCAAATCCATTCCCAGGGATAAATTGCTTTTCCGGTCACAGTTTATCTCACAATAATATTAATAAAATTAATAATAATTAAAAAACAACATAAAATGTACATCTGCAAGAAACTTTCAGTATAATACAGATAAGTTAAAAAAAAAAGTGAATAACAATAAATAATGATGTGAAATATTGCACATAACAAGTTGAACATATAACAGTGGAAGTGTTACCAAAGAAAAATGGAGAAAGTCCCAGTACGTATGGAGAGGAGTTATACAGCCCGATTTAATCATTTTGGCTGCGTTTTTGTGTTATGGTGTATTTTACACATTTTAAGTGACTTTTTTGGAATTGGTAATTATTTCCAGTATGACTATTATGTAAAACAAATGTCATGATTTTGATCAAAAATGTTAAAATGTAAACAAAACAGGTTGGAAGGATAAATGGATGGATGGATGAATGGATGGATGGACGATACATATAAGGATGGATGGGTGGATGGACAGACAGATAAATAGATGAATGGATGGATGGATGGATGAACATAAAAAATGATTGGATGGATGAATGTATGGATGGTTGAACAGAAAAATGGATGGATGGATGGACAGACGGATGAATAAATGTATGAAGTGATTACGAAATGCCTCAGACTGTGAAATCAGGAGGAAAGAACGGTGAGAAAATCAGTTGCATCAGTAAGAGATTTGTAAAAGACACAGTCAGACCTTCTCCAGACATTGATCACTTTGAGAAGAGGAGTGAGACAGGTCAGCTCTCCTCTGAGAGAGAAAAACGGCCAATTTACCGAGAGATCTCTGCCTGATACACATCAGGAGGATAGCCGTAGCCCAGAAATATATATATATATAAAAAAATAATAAAATAAGGGGGTGACTGAAGATATAAGAGGAGAAAATGAGTGATGAGATGGAATCGAGAAAGAAAGAGAATTTGCAGAGTTAGCAGAGAATCAAAAGAAGGGGAAGGCTGGGATTATTCACAAGAGTAAATAAATAAAAAAATAATAATAAAAAAAATAAGACAAAAAAAAACGGGTATATAAAGTTAACGCATTAACGTGTTAACTTTGACAGCACTAAAATATATATATATTACAATTACCAAACAAATTTATTGTATTATAAAAGAATAAACTTTTTCTGTTGACAGAACAGAAGAATAAATGACAGAAAAAAAAGAAAAAACTTTTTTAAGTACATTTGATTCAGAAAATGTGTATCATCCTTGATCAAATAATCCTTGACTGCCATCCCAAACTAGTTTTCTATGTTTATTGACAAAAATGAAAATATCTGAATGAATATTACATTCACTCGTTTGTTAACTGTTAACTGTCCATAGTCTAAAAAGCCTAAATTTAAATATTAAAATCTTAGATTTTAATTCTGCTTTTTAACGGCAAGCATTGCTTCATCGATTAATTATCTTGCTGTAAAATGCAGGATTCTTATTTTTATAATAATGTAACAATATAACAATGTTATAATATAATAATATTACGTGTATTATATGTATTAATAGTATGCATATTATTATAATGTGTATTAAAACACACTTTATCAGCTACAAATTTGCCAAATACAAACCTAGCTTAGCTTAGCTTGTTTAGCCGTTTTAGCTTGTTTTTAGCATTTAGCACAAATCAACTTGTGAACTGGATTGCTCTCAGACATAAACGCAAACTCCGTGACCTCCTTCTGGTGGAAATGTTGACAGGATGGGGACGTGGTCCGGTCAGAGGGGGTCGTGCGGGGGTCCGAGCTTCAGCCGCAGTCAGGAACACATGGAGCTTTAACATGCACCAGTTCTGCTCTGACAAATGGCCCGGACCGACGCTCCGATATCACGTTCCTCTTAAGAAAACAGCACACGCTCCTTCTGTTTCTCATTAAGCCGCTGATGACATCACAATCAGTGTGTTGTCTCAACCAGAACAAACAGTAATTCACTAGCAATAATACATGTGTGTACTAGATCCTTGATTCTTCTGAGATCAACTTTAGCAATTTTATGTCATCATTTATATATTTACATATCTGCTTTGTTTCCAAATCCTGCAGATAATCCTGGAATTGCGTCCGGCAAATTGTGTAATTCTTGGTCAGCTTTGTCAGATTTGTTTCGAAAGCTTATTTTTTACTTCTGGGAAAAGTGTAAAACGCCGGTAAATATGTGTACATTTATGCTATTAGGTGTGTGTGTGTGTGTGTGTGTGTGTGTGTGTGTGGGCTTTTGTATTTCGATCAAAGTGGGACCCCAAAATCTAGGCTTTTATATTAAAGTGAGGACCCAAGTGTACTTGTGGGGACTTTTGGCTGGGTCCCAGGTGTGTGTGTGTGTGTGTGTGTGTGTGTGTATTTAGATGAAAGTGAGATCCCAAAAGCTAGGCTTTTATAGGACCCAAGTGTACTTGTGGGGTCCTTTGGCTGGGTCCGAGGTGTGTGTGTGTTTGTCTACTTTTTATACAGACCCCACATATTAACAAGCGTTAAATGATAGTGTCAATCATACACTAAGATTAACAAGACTCGTGTTCGATAATTCATTCATATGCAGGTGTACGTGTGTATAACATTAACACATGTATTATAATATTAACAATAGACGAGAATTATAAAAAAAAAATGCATTATTGTGCCTGTTTCGAGGCCACATGTTGGATTCTTCAGCTTCAAATGATCTTTTTCGATGACATCAAGCGTCTTGATTCAGGAAATTAAAAACGCAGCGATGTCCGGTTGGGGCAGGGGTCTTATGGGGGCCAGTAGGGGGAGCTGTTGTGGGGGTGGGTTAGGATGGGTTCATCATAGCCCAACGTTAAATTGATTCCAGCTTTGAAAAGCAAAGGAAATGCCATTCCTCAGGCTATATCCTTTTGTCTAGGTAAAACATCCCGTACTATTGTTCTGTCTGAAGTCTTAAACTGAAACACCTGCTGGAGGCCTACACACGGTCTGCTTTCCCTACAACATTTTCCCTCCCAAATAATTAGAAACTCAGCGTTTTGGTCTTTGCTGAAAAATAATCAAGTTCGAAGACTAACTGATTCCAGATCTGGTGTATTGTTCCAGCAGAAAGGCTCTTGTGTTCCTCGGTAGAGGATAACGGCAATGCCGGAAGGAAGCCAACAGAAGGGCATCCTGGTTCAGATCTGAAAGAAAACAGCACGTAGGTCAGAACCTGGTTTCCTTTAGACGTCACTGCCTCGCCGTCCGACCCAGTGAAGCTGAAAAATGTCCGTTTCGCATTTCACAATCCTTGTTGAGGACGTAAGAAGCATCTATGAGTGGAAATCCAACACTTGAGTGAAAGTCTAGATACTAAGTATTAGTAAGTAAGTAATACTAAGTAATTATCACTACAAATGTCCATTACAAAAAATAATGTCTATTGTTATCGGCCGATATATCTCTTCCGATAGATTTTTCGCCAAACAGGAAGTGATTCACATGTAAAAGAAATAATGTTGATCCCAAACGCTTTGGAGTACAGTAATCGGAATCAGACAAACAACGCGTATATATCATTTGTCATTAATAATATATTATCACCTAAGTATCTCATTTATGCAATATTTTCTAGAAATTACAAATCCAAATCCAGAAACAAACAAGTTTCTGGTTTCGATTTCAGTTCAAATGAAAATGAGTGTTATGTGAATCTCTGTCTGCTCCTTTTTGATATCTACCTTAGGACGGAAAAAAAATCCCACATGGACAAAGTTTGGCAAAAATTACGATTATATATAAATATCCAGTAATCTTACTTTGACTCATTTGTGCAAAATAATCTCGAAATGCTGCTAAATCGTGGCGTGTCCTGGATCGGTATTCATTTTTTATATGGAAATACTGTGTGTGATAGACAAACTGGGCGGCCAATCAGATAAGGTCCCATGCTACAGTACACGTTTACATTGTTTCCATAACAACATGGTGGAAATGATACTAATGTTGTAATACTAATATTAATAATGCAACATGCGGCATTTGGAACATACTGTGTATGAATCAGATGAATCAAAATGTGAATTATGACAATAAATAATATGATATATGATAATATATATATACATTTATATAACATATATATATATTATATTTTTAAATAATTTTTTTTCTATATACATATATATTTTTATTGCTGTATATATTGGTTCGCACAGATCAGACAGACAGATAGAGAGAGACAGATTTTATAAATCCAAGTGGGAAACTCAATGAAGAACCAGACTGGGTTTCTTTCAAGTCCGACCACAGAAATGCCTCATATAGGAAGAACAATAAAAGAACGAGGCTAATCTGTTCCATCTCAGGAATGTCGTGTTTAAAAATTGATATTATACGTTCAGCACTGCAGTGGAATCCAACCAAACTGGTCTGGTATGTTGGAGTCTAGAACCCTATGGATTTCATCAGGAGCTGATGACTGATCTCTAGCAGTAATCTTCTGTGGATGGAATTGAACGGATCCATCAGCAGTAACGGGGCTCGACCAATCACACGAGGCTTCTGCCTTGTTTCAACGCTGCTTGGAAATGCAAAGCTAATGTCTGGTGCTTTATCACGATAAGTCTGGATCCCTCAGATACATTCAAAGGCCGGAAGAAAAGCCAGAGTTCTGCGTCTCACTTCCGCACAATTCCATTTATTGACCTTTTGTGAGGTTTTGATGTTATCGAGTGTGGCACTTATGATCTCATGTAGACTTACTGTAAGTCGACATTTCGCAAAACCATTAATGTATAATGAAAAATACCGGTTGTTGGACGCAAAATGTTGGCTGTTCATTGGACTGTTCAAAGTGGCTTTTAAAAATGGCGCAATTTTTGACAAAGCAAAACAGTTTTGTTGTTGTTTGTTTTAGTTTTTGTTTAGTTTTTTTATTCAAAAGAAAAAATTTTTTTTTTTCGACAGGCATTATTGATGTAGTCAAACATCGTACCGTATTTACGCTAATATAAGCACCTTGTGAATATAAGCACCCCCCTGATTTATCAGGCTAAAGAATTTATTTATTTTTTTTACATTTCTGGTTCAATTAGGTTCATATTCTCCTAAACATACAATTTTTTTCCTCATTCAACAGAGCTAACTTGTGACTCGTATAATTTTGATTGTTCTACTTGAATGATAGATGACACAAAGTCGAATGTGATCAGAACTTCATTTCCCAAGATCCTTTGCTCCAGTCTGTGTATGCGCAAAGCAACTGTGTGAGGCCCGTCGAGCTCTGTTTATCCAACGCTGTGTGAAGAGAATCGAAGCGAAGGATTATTATCCCCCGTTTAGCAGGCCGAGCGTTTTGATTGTGTCTGTTCCTTGGATTTTTTTCTTGCCTGTGTTCAATGTATAACCATGTTATTAATGTAGGTCAGCTGTTTTCTATTATTTCCCTCACGTGGTTCAACTTGGTTTATAACCTTTCAAACTCTAATTTAGTAACTGAAATATTTCACAATTTTTTCTTACAGTGTATCATACCATTACCATCATTGTATATATCATCACTCGCGTATGCAAATGCAAAGAGTATTTTGGCTAAAAGCAACTCTTCATCCAAGTCAATTTCACAATCAATTCTTCATTCCGATTTTTGCACGAGTTTTCTCTGTTTGTGTGGGTGGTAGGTCAGAAGCTGAGGTCCGGTGGTCTTATTGAGCAACAAACCTGTTATTACAGTGGAATCTCCGATATCTTCCACAATCTTCCACTCCTACACGTTCACAAAGCTCGCCTCGATTGCAACTATACGCTGACCTTTCACCTAAACTTACCGTGTAGGTTCCAATGAACCCATGACCATGGACATAACCGACCACTTTCGGGTTTTATTTCAGACACTTGAACTAGATCTTCTGCCGTTGTAGATTGAGACGTGTTGTAAACCCGCTCCAGATTGCCGTGGGAGTTGATGTGTGTGCTTTCTGATTAATATCTGAGTAATTATTACACATCTGACAGCGTTTCACCAGGGTTAGACACACACAAACCCACATTGCAACAGAACAACAACAACAATAGAAAGCAGTGGGAAGTCTGGTGTATAAAACACAAGTACAAAGTAGTGCAAAGATTGAAAAAACAACAAAAATTTAAAAGTTAGACAAAGAATATATATTTATTGCTCTAGGGATGGGCAATGCCACAATTCTGAAATCGATACGACAGGTCCAGTCAATATCGATACCAAAACTGATACTTATGTCACCTAAAATAAAATGATTATAATTATTATAATTTAGTGAAATAATTTCACACTTTTTTATTAATATCTCTATAGGACCCGCAACATAAATAATGCTCATGAACAGAAATACTAGAATACAAGGTTAATGTGACACATTGTATAGGTATGTATGGTATAATGTAACATATTGTATATTTGCAAAATGTCTAAAGTTTACTCAAGTACTCTACACCTCTGTGTGTGTGTGTGTGTGTGTGTGTGTGTGTCACCTAGAGTAAAAGTACAAGAATACTAATAAATTGAATAAAATGTAAAATGTATCCTTCATTTTGGTTATTGTGATATATTGTATATTTATGTATGATGTAATGTGACATAATGTAACATATTGTAAATTTACAAATTTCCCAAAATGTACTCAAGTACTTTACATCTTTGCGTATGTGTATGTGTGTTTTACATAGATTAAAAAGTATACCAAGAACACTAGAAAATTGAATAAAATGTAAAATATAATATTCATGTCGGTTATTGTGACACAATGTATATTTATGTATGGTATAATATAACATATTGTATATTTACATAATGTACAACATTTCTAAAGTTTACTCAAGTACTTTACACCTCTGTGTGTGTGTGTCACCTAGAGTGATAAGTACACCAAGAACACTAATAGGTTGAATAAAATGTAAAATATAACCTTCATGTGGGTTAATGTGCGTACACTTCCCTTTAATGGTGACCCAGGGCATTGTGGGACACCGTGAGATGAAAGAGAATATTAAGCTATTGTTACTCTCATGATTGAATCTGAAATGAGATTTGGACCCTCTGCGAGACTTTCTGCCCTTTAATATCGTCATTCCCCATGTGACACGAGCCGTGAGATCTGATTGGAGCTCTTCATTACCATGGCAACCCAGTGTAATCTGGTTTTGAGTGGCGAGCGAGAGGTAATAATTGGATTGTTGTGAGAGAGAGGGAATGTGATATAAGTGCTGTCGTTCATCCCTTTATCTCCTGTGATCCCTGAGGAATCCCCATCATCAGTACCAACACACACTTTGGCACGTGGACTGTGTTGAATTTGACACGTGGATTGGCGAGTTGCTGTATGTTCAATTTAAAATTATTACACATACACACACTCTTGCATTTTTGTCACAGTGGGGTCTCACAATCACTTACATACAAAACTATTTGATGAATTTGAACTTCAGCTCAAAATTCCATCTTGACTCTTCAAAGTTGTGGGGACTGGAAAAAGGTCCCCATAATACAGACTGGGTCCCCACAAGACACTAGGTTCCCACTTTAGTGTAAAAACCTTAAAGGATTTGTAGCACCACTTTGACCTTAATGCCTGTGCACACACACACACACACACACACACACACACACACACACACACACTCTGTATGTGTGTGTATGTATTGACTGGTTGCAATTAAAAATAAGGTTAAAAACGTATAACGATTTTAGTTTTTTTTAATTATTTATTAAATGCATTAAACACCATTTGCGCAAGCAAATCAGTTTATCTGTGATTTCACAATTTTGCACATTAAATTACAAATTGTAATATTGTAAAAATGAGAAAATATAATGTAGCAGTTTCTTGTTTTTTTTTTTTTTTTACAATTATTACACAGGCTACAAAACAAAACAAATACAATTATAATGTTGTAGCAGCTGTAGTGTTTTTTTTTTTGTGTTTTTTTTCTCTCAGTTTTTTTTACAATTCTTTACAAAACTTACACAGGCTGCAAATCAAAACTCCTCCAAGGTTTTTCGACAAATGCCTAGACTTCACGTCACGTGCACAACGTCTTTAGCCAAATAAAATATATATTTTAATTAAGGAACATATTTATTGAGAGATAACAGTTTCATTCATTCATGAATTCAATTAATTCCTGAATTGAACATTTTGTCGATTTTGCATTGAATTCCGCATTGACACAATTTCAAAAAGGCTGGAGGGATTCTCACAGCACAAGATATATCTGCATGAATACACACACACACACACACATAAAAATAGATGCAAAACAAAAATCCCCGATGTCCCGGAATCCATTAAGCTCACGCACGAGAGATTTCCCGTCTACCTGACGTTGTGTTCTTCATTAGAATCTGTGTGTCATGTGCGGCAGGATTTGCAGTGGAATCACTGATGCTGTAATCATCGGCAAACAGATACGGCATTAAACAGTCCAGGCCAGTGGAAATCTCCAGGTTTGCCTCCTGAATCCTTTATAATCCCACAACCTGTCTGTGTTTATGTAAGAGAGATGAAATACCTTCCCGAAGATCTTCCTCGTGCGGGCACATGTGGACGTGAAACACAGCGACGGTCGTTCTGTCATAAAGATGATTGGATTTAACAGCAGCGAGTTCTTGAAAATGGCAGTGCTCTTAGGAGAACAAAGACCAAACCCAGAATTGTTCATACAGTAGGTGTGAGTGAGAGTGTGAATGTGTGTGTCTGTGTCCCACGCTGTCATTGCTTGGCCATTAATCCAGAGTGTATGTTCCGCCTCTGGCCCAAGATGCTGAGAAAGTCGGCAGGTTCTTGTGATCCAGAAATTAGCAGTAAAAATGGATGGATGGATTTATTAAAATTAATAAAAATAAATGTATAATATACAGATTTGTGTGTGTGTGTATATATATATTCTACACAAACACATTATATATACATTTGAATATGCCCACATATTTGATAATTGTACACTTTTTTTTTACTTTTCCATGTCCACCAATCGAGAGTGTGTTCCAGAAATTAGCAGTAAAAAATGGACGTGTGAATATACAAAAAGAAAAAAAAAACAAATATATATAATATTTTTACATAATGTAAAAAAAGAATATATAAATGTATTTTTCATGAGCACATTCTATACGTATTTAAATACGCAGACATCTTTGACAAGTATAAACACGCCCTTTATTATTATTTTACTTATTATCATATTATTTATTTATTTTTCTGTCCACTAATCCAGTGTGTGTGTCCCACCTCGTTAATTAGAGAATTAGAAATTAGCAGTAAAAAATGAATGGATGATTGTACAAATAAATTAAAATTAAAAAAATTAAAAATAATGTAAAAAATCCAAATAATATAAATATATTTAAATATGCCCACATATTTATAAATATACACACTCCCTCATTATTTTTTTTATTTTTCCATAAGCTTTTTAATAACAGTTTCGAATTTTAAGATGCTGGTCTTTTTTTTACACGTTAATAGTTTTCTTGTGCTAATCCTATAAATGTTGGATTTTTAAACACAGACAATCAATTGAATTCCAAATTCCGAGATTTGATTCCGGAAGCGGAACGATCATCCATCACACCTCTGCCGCGACTTCATCTCAACGTAAATCAGATTTCATGAAGGCATGACGCTAATGTCAAATTACATCGGCTTGTAATTCACAAGAGTTAATGTTACAGTGACGGTAATGGAAAAGCTCTTTTTCCCCAAGCTTTGCTGGCGTATGAGTATGTAGATCGCTTTTAATCTATAACCACTCAGAAACGTAGCGGGAAAGGGCATTTCTCATAATTATAATACAACTTTCCCAATAATCAGCTGAAAACAGATCAATTGCTTAAAATTATGGACTTAAAAAAACGGAATAAATAAATACATAAGATGAGCCGCTCTAAGTGGAGTTTGCATGTTTTTTTTTCCGAGCTTGTGTGGGTTTTCTCTGGGTCTCCGGTTTCTTTCTACTCTACATTCCACAAACTTGCGAAGGCCAATCAAGGATGCGCATCCAGCTTTCTAGCACCGTGATTGGCTCAAGCTCCACGTGACTCAGAAATGGAACAGCGGCTAGAGAAATGGATTTCACAAATCAGTACATAAGAAATACGGCACAATGCAAACGAACAATATCAAAATGAAATAAAACAAATAAAAAACAAATTGGGAAAACTTTGACAAATAAACAAGTCTAAGGAACTAGACAATTTAGAAGCAGTAAGTTAAAGATTAACTAGTCAAACAGGAAACAGGAGAAGAAGACAAAAAAGAGCTACAACAAAATGAAAACATTGTTCTGATTCGCCAATAGGCCGAGATGTATATTGATTATTGTTTCTGAATATATTTTCCTTATATTTTATTGTAATTTAATGTATTTCAGTAAGTCGTTGCAATACATGTTTATTATGCTAATATAATAGACTAATGTATTTTCTGTGCTGTTCTAATTTAATATCCAATATTTCAATAACGTTGACATTAAGTGTTGCACAGAATATGCTTTTGAACATGAAACGTGATTAGGAAACTAAATAGCTGGATGGTTATTCAATAAAATACACCAAGTAAACAATATTGTATGTTATTTGTGAATTAAACTTAAAGGGTAAAATAAAAAATCAGTACATATATATATATATATATATATATATATATATAATTTTTATTATTTTCCCTAATGACAATATTTTATTATAAGTTTAATGTACCTATTTGAAAAACATTTTCAAAAATTATTTTCCATTCTTAGTAATATACATTTATATATGCATTTTCTTTCTCTAAGCAATAACAATACATGTTTATTATGCTAAAATAATAGACTGATGTATTTTCTATTTCGGACAGAATATGTGAATAAACATGAAAAGTGATTAGGAAACTGAGTAGCTAGATGGATATTCAATAAAATACACAGGTAAACAGTATTGTGTGTTATTTGTGCGTTAAACAATAAGGGTTAAAAATTGTATTTCCATTTGTCTCACATTTTCTCAGCACGACTCAAAACTCAAACACAAAATGTGTTTGATACGTAACAGAAAATGGTTTGACAGGATCCTGACGGGCCCCGGGGACAATGGCTCTGGTGGCCCTGACTCCTCTCACAGATGGCCGGAGCTCCTGGAAGGCATCCGAGGGCCAGTGGACGTCAGCTTCCGGAAGCATCCACCTTTTCCGAGGTCACGGCCTTGACCCCCGACCTCCTGCTGACACACTTATTCAAATTCAAACACGCCAGCCTGACTGAAATCTTTTCTTTTTTTAGAACATAGTCTGAACAAAGATGGACAATGGACATTTTTTTTTTCTTTTGTCTTTTAACTGACGCTTTTTTTCCCCAAATTTTTGAACACAGATAAATGATAGAATTTTTTTTTTTCTCTTTTAACTGACTCTTTTTTCCCCAAATTTTTGAACACAGATAAATAATGGACATTTTTTTTCTCTTTTAACTGACTCTTTTCCCCCCTCATTTTCGAACACAGATAAATAATGGACATTTTTTTTTTCTTTTCTCTTTAAACTGACTCTTTTTTCCCCAAATTTCTGAACACAGATAAATAATGGACATTTTTTTTTAGAGACTATTTTCCCCCCTAGTTTACATAGCGTCTTTGCGTTGGTCTGGAACTAAGAGAAGCTCTATATAAATAAACTTGAACTTGAACTTAAACTTATTAGATACTATGAGCCGTTCCAGAAATAAAGATACGTTTAATGTTGTGACATGTTTATAGCCGGGATCTGAAGTGAAATGGTGTCGACGCTTTCAGATAAAGCAATACCGCAGGCCGGGATTATATTTACATGTCTGTGGGTCTCGACCTCCGCTTGACCCTGTGGTTCCTGCTGAACATCTCAGATTATTTATGATTGATGATGAACAGATAGACAGGCAGAGAGGAGGAATGGTAGAGTGATGAAGAGACAGGGGAGCAGAGCGACATGACGAACAAATGGATGGATAGATAGATAGATGAGAAATAAATGGATGGTTAATTAAAGATAAACAGACATACATAAATAGGAGACACAATGGATGTATAGATATTTGGATGGATGGATGGACAAGTGGATGGATGGATGGACAAGTGGGTAGATAGATTGATAGATGGATGGATGGATGGAAGGATGGATGATGGATGGATGGATGGACAAGTGGGTAGATAGATAGATTGATGGATGGATGGATGGATGGATGGATGGATGGACAAGTGGGTAGATAGATAGATTGATAGCTGGATGGATGGATGGATGGATGGATTGATAGATTGAGTGGATAGATAGATGGATGAATGGAACAGAACAAATGGAAAAACAGACTGACAGGCAGAAACAGTCAGAAAGATAGACAGACGAATAGATGGATGGATGGATGGACGAGTGGATAGATAGATGGATGGAAGGGTGGAAAGGCATATGAACAAATGGAAAAAACAAACAGACAGACAAATGTGAAATGAAAATTGGTTGGGTAATTGGTTGGGTGGATGGATGGATGGATGGATGGATGAATGGACGGACGGACAGATAGATAGATAGATAGATAGATAGATAGATAGATAGATAGATAGATAGATAGATAGATAGATAGATAGATAGATAGATAGATAGATAGATAGATAGATAGATAGATAGATAGATAGAAAAGTGGAGAGAATGGATGGAGGGATGAAGGGGCAGGCACAGACTGACTGATTGATTGACAGAATGATGAATAATTGAGTGAGTGAATTAATTAATGAATGAAGGATGGACAAAGAGATAATATGTAAGCGACAGAGAGGTGGTGTGTGTCCAGATGGATAGACAGAAACCTGGTCCTTCTCTTCTCTTCAGCAGCACAAGCTGTGCCAGCAGAATGAGAGATGGACAGAAGAAGGAGGCACAGATGGTTCCAGAAATGTGTGATTGCTCCACTTTAGGATGTCATCATCATCTTCATCACCATCATTACGTGTCAGGACTCAAAACAAGGCACCTACTCACTGTGGTTTCTCAAACGGAGTAAACCATCTCACACACACACACACAACACACTCTCATACGTACAAAACTATAGACCTCCACTACTTTACTCAAACCTTAATCAAAACGCAATTGTAACTTCAGTCATAAAATCCCATCTTGACCTTCAAAATGGCCTTCAAAGTTGTGAGGACCTGTCGAATGTCCCCACAAGTGACCACGGAGACCAGTCCTCACAAACTGGTCCTCACACACACATACTAACTATTTTGCACACTTTCTTTTTCTCTCTCAATCACACACACACACACACACACACACACACACACACACACATGTTTACTTTCTATTTAGTGTATATTTTTATGATATGTTTGTCCTTTTCTGTTTTCTATGTTATACCAGATAGCATTTCCAAATGAAATCGTGCTGTGTATGTTTCAGATGCTTCTAAACACAAAGGGTCACAAAAGTTCAAGTTTATTCATATAGCGATTTTCTTAGCAACGCAAAGTCGCTAAAAGGTCACAAAGGGTCACGAATTACGTGAATTTTTGATTGTTTATAAATTTAAAATGAAACTTTGTACATTAATGTGGCATTAGCTAATTTGGCTTTATTGGCATAAACATTTTGAAATTAAAATGTTACATAAAATTTGTTGGATCATAAATGTAGGTTAATATATAATATATATGTAGGTGAAAAACACATTTCATTAAAAAAACTTTGTTTTTTAAACAGCAGTAAAAAAAGAAATCAATGTAAACTGTTAATTACGAGACTAAATATTTAAATTCAGTTCAAAATCAAAATAGTATGCATCTACCGCCTCCAGGAAACACCAAAGATTGGTCCACAAATGTGCTGAAAGATGTGATTAAGTGTGCTGGTTATTTGTAAAGCAGTCCCAGTATGAATCTGATTCCTGTCAGAGAATCACTGGAAGAATCGATCAGATAGAGATGATGATCTTTATATTAGAAGAGCAGTGCGAGTTCCTCTGCTGCACAATTTACAAGAAACTAATAGACATGTTAACTCACACATAAACTGCTTACTGTTTGCCTCTGCCAAATAAATGTGATATAGTGTTGATAATAAAACATTACCATCCATCCATTCATTCATTCATCTTTCCATCCCTCCATTTACTGTACTTTACATGTGTGTAAAGATGCCCTCTAGTGGTCATTATACGACATTCGAGTTCTCTCTGTCTGTCTGTCTGTCTGTCTATCGTTGTTGTTATTATTATTATTTTATTACTTAGTAGTATTTAATTAACTAATAGTATATAATTACACATTCACACCTCAGACACACCTTTACATTTCTTTCAAATAGTTTCAACTACTGTAAGTACGTAATAACAAAATTATAAAGTGCAAATATGACAAAAAATGTGTGTATATAAGTGTATATAACAATTAAAATTTGAATTTGGTTGGAAATTATGACATAAATAACAAAATGAAATAACAAAAAAATATTTATGAAAAAAAGAAATTTTATAATTTCACAAAATAATTGCCACCCCCCACTTCATTTATAGTCATCTAAATCATACTTTATTTTAAGTTTATGTAGTACTAATATTTATAAACGATATAAAACATAATAATAACAACAATAATAGGAAATGTAAAAACAGGTTTGTATTAATAAAGGTTTGTAATAAAAATAAGCAAATATAATGCAAACATTTACCAATTTTTGAATTTAGAATAGTTTTATGTGTTAATCATTATATATGCAGCATACGGTATATAAGACATAAAAGAACAATCGCACATGTAAAAACATTTAGGCGTGTATTCATAAATCACAATGCTTACAATAAATGCAAATATTATCAGTACCCAAAAGCAACTTACATCGTAAGCATTTAGCATGTCAATCTAATGCCATCTATATAAACCGTTATAATGCCGCATATACGCCATATAAGATCAGAAGTTCGTATCTCCAGATCGAGTGTCGCCTTTCAGAGCAAGGATTCCGTGACGTCACCCTCCGTGGGTTCTCCGCCGTGGGAATGTGCGCATGCGCCGGAGGCAGAGCTATGGTTGAAAACTCGCAGTCCATCGCGCCGCGCAGAAGACGAGCGTCGCCGCTAAACGTGACGTATCTCGGCGTCTCCGCGAGACAAAGACGACGCGACGCGACGCGAGGAGTGCTATGTTCCTCTCGCGGTCCCATCTCGCCGTGACGCCGCGTCTGCCCGCGATGTTTCCACGCCACTGAGACGGAGCGGATTTGTTTGTTTGTTTCTTCTTCTTCTTCTTCTGCGTTATTACACGAGCGCGTAATATGGGTTTGTGGACGCGGCGCCACAGAAGAGGAGTCCACTGCCTGTTCGCGCAGTTCCTGCTGTGGATGTTTTGCGCCGCGGACGCTGAGGAGCAGCAGCAGTTCAGTGTGGAGGTAAGAAGATGCTGATGTGTCCATCACTTCAGAACACTACAGCTCAGCAGAGGTGTAAGCTACTTGAGTAAATGTACCTCGCTACTTTACTCAAGTATGGCTACTTCGTACTTGTGCTGAGTATCACAAATAGAAGCAACGTGCTCTCTACTCCACCGCATTTCTGGTTGAGTACTTTTCACTCCGCTACTTTTGAATTGACACTGTTACTCGTTACATTTTTATTGTGCGCGACGAACCATAATCGATTTTTATCGCTGTTATTTTCTTGGGCGAACGAGGCGATTTTTGCCGTCTTTAGGCTGCTGAAGGTACTGAAAGCTTTTTGTTCTTTGTTTATTTTGTTTTACCATGTTTGAAACATGGTGTTACATTTCGTTTTGGTATTAGAATATAAAACCTCACGATTTAGCCAAAAAACGAAGTAAAATACTTGTTCTTTTAAAAATCGATACTTTGCCACTTTGACTCAAGTCTTTTGAATAGTGGTGACTTTTTACTTGTATTGGAGTAACTTATACAGTACGTTTCCGTACTTTTACTTAAGTATGGTTGTCTGGTGCTCTTTACACCTCAGCAAAGTTGATCAAGTCTCCGTGATCAGGAAACAGAGATCAGTTGATCTCTCAGAGCAGCTCGGGCTTCCAGAAGATCACGTTTCTCGCTCTTCTCATGCCTTCCAGTCATGGAGCCTTCACCCACTATAGCAGGGGTGGCCAACCAGTGGCTCTTGAGCCTCATGCGGCTCTTTAACTAGTTTCATGCGGCTCTTCGGGAGCTTTCACAGGACATGAGTCAAATATGCACACGATGTTAACTGTTGAAAAATAACAATCAAAATGACAATATTTTTTTGCAATTTAATGTATTTCAGTTGTTTTTCTTTCAGTAAGTCGTTGCAATACATGTTTATTAAGCTAATAAAATAGACTGATCTATTTTCTGTGCTGTTCTAGTTTATTATCCAATATTTCAATAACGTTGATATTCAGTGTTGCACAGGATATGCTTTTGAACATGAAAAGTGATTAGGATTCAAGTAAACAATGTTGTATGCTATTTGTGAATTCAACTTTAAGAGTAAAATAGGAAATGAGTACATAAGATATATGCAAAACAATATAGATCAATAAATAAATGGGGTAAACTTTGAAAAATACAAGTAAACACACATAGTGGTAGACAGAAGCAAGACAAACTAGTTGCATTTGGTAAAGATTAGCTAGTCTAACAAACCATAAAGGAAATTGACAACAAAAAAAAACAGGAAAATTAACTTTACTAGCTAATGTTTGTAGCGATTGTATTCACGTGCTGTTTCCATGATTGGATAGTTGTTGACAAAAAATGACAAATATTTTAGCCACCCAATAAAATACTAATTAATAATAATAATAATAATAATGCTTTCGATTTTTATTTGAAATTCATCATTAGAGAAGTCTGTTGAGTTTTAAAAGTGAAAGACCGACTGTATTTCAACTTATTGTAATGTTTCGGTGCTCAGACTTTCCTCAAAACACATTCTACACTGTTGAAAAATAACTAACATTATCATGTTGGTGTGGTTATTTTCATCTGGCTGAGCAGGTCTGTGTGTGCGTGTGTGTGATAGATAAATGAATGGGATGATGTCTATGTGTGTATGATGTGGCTCTTTGCAGTAAAACATAATAAAAGTGGCTCTTAGTCTCTGACTAGTTGCCCCCCCCCCTGCACTATACAATCTATAGCGTATTCATTCAAAGACATAGAGAAGGGCTTGTTCGGCCACAACCGGCGGCTGAAACGGTCATCCATCCATCAGAATCAGAAGACTATTGTCATTAAACATACAAGCAAAATGCTAAAAATGAAAATCTACAATCTGTACAGAAACTAAAAAAAATTGGATAACTCCACCCATCCATAGTAGAAAGTAGTACACATTTTTCACTATTGGTACTAGTTTGTTTTGTATTTATTATTAGTCTTTACATATTTCTACACATGTGTATTAAACTTCTGTTGACAATCAAATATAATTGTCTAATAATAGTCAATAAATAAAATAATAATGTTAAAATGAACAAAGGTGAAATAGTGACACGATGTGTAAAGTAATGCTTTGTCTAATTTAAAGAACACTTTTTATGCATTTTTGCGCTTATTTCTGTTTTTTTTCTACATGTTTTATGTATTTTATGCGTTTTATTTGCTCTTTAGGCTGTTGTTTAATTGTTCGGCGCTTTGATTAGCATGTTTGCTTTACGGTTTGATTGGTTGATTGATTGGACAGAACAATTTATAACAATAACAATAACAATTTATAACCAAATGAGTTTTGAATGATTATTTATTAGCCTTTACATATACGTATTACTAGTTGTTGGAGCTATTGAATTATTTCCTCAGCAGATGATGGCGGTTTTTGCGGCTCAGTTTGGGAAACGTCTTTAATAATTTCAATACAAGTGGCTATGTTTTCCTGTCAACGCACACACACACACACACACACACACACACACACACACACACAGTGGCCGTCAGATTCGAGGAAGGGTGGAATAATTCAGCTCAAAACTGATTTCCGTCCAAAAAGCCGAAGAAGTGAGTCTGTCATTATTGCTAAACCTTCTGGCAAAGGCCGATCAGCGTGTGCGACACTTTTAGAAACGTGCCAACATTATGAAAAACCGCTGTGGATTTACAGTCGGTCAGGAGTCACGCTCCAGTCAGACGCAGCTTGGCTTGTTCGGAAGTGTGTGTGTGTGTGAGAAGGTTCTTTCAGTTCTACAACGTCGTTTTTGACACCCAACCACTGGTTTATGAGACTGATAGTTGTGTGCAATGCTGATACTATGAGGTAGAGCTGCACAATTAATCGCTAAAAGGTCTGTATAATTTGAATCAGTTGTCCGTAGGCAGACGTGCAAATAGTATAACCGCAACTACTGTATAAATAACAAGATAACACTGGAAGTGAGATTTAAATAAATACAGTCTTTATTGTTACAACGAACAGAAACTACAAACCACGACCGGTTAGCTTAGCTTAGCGCTAACAAACGGGTCCCATGTGTCATCGCAGAAAGAGTCGAAACAGTCGAAAATGAAAAACACGGGCAAGAAGTAAAAACCCAAGGAACAGACACAATCAAAACACTCGGTCTGCTGAACAGGGGATAATAGTTCTTCACTTTGATTCTCTTCACACAGTTGCATTACGCATACACGGACTGGTGCAAAGGCTCTTGGGAAATGAAGTCCTGAACACTAGAATCAACTTTTTGTTATCGATTATTCAAATAAAACGATATCAAAATGATATGAGTTACAAGTTAGGTTTGTTAAAAAAATTGTACGTTTTGGAGAATAATAACATAATTGAACCAGAAATGTTAAAATAAATATAAATATAAAAATATTTGGGCAAATGCGATATTTGAAACCAAAGAGTAATACGTGTTATTCAATTGCTGTTTGACAACCTGATATTCAGGGTTAAATCTTTCAAAAACAAAAATCCAGAATCGTGATTTTTATTCTAAGCGGAAAAAAACCCCGTGATTCTCAATTGATCCAGAATCGTGCAGCTCTACTTTGAGCTTCCGGTCTAAAACCAGTCCAACTTGTTTTCACGTGCGATTTCACGCGGTTGACAGAAAGAGACGGGATGTGTTTCCCACATGTCGGACGTCATAAACGGAGGCTGAAGTAGAAGCGTTGCGGTTTATTGGCCTTTCTCTGTCGGCTTGAAGGGGCCGAGGTTTATATTGATGCCTGTCTGACGCTGAGCTTTTAAAGAGATGAGACTCTGTCGAATGCGTTGGAGAGTTTAACCTAAATCCATCCTGTGTTTTATGGCGGCTTGACATTCTGACCGTCTCCGTCTGACAGGGGTCAGCAGCTGATTGGTCACTCGCCCGCAGCATCACCTCTGAACTGATGCGTCTGCTGACTGCTGTTCTGCTGCTGATTAATCCCACCGGATTAATACAGTTTAACTCGAGTTCAATACCATCTACATCGCACACTTCTGTGTGTGTGTGTGTGTGTGTGTGTGTGTGGGTGTGTGAGAGATATTATTAATAGCATGTGACAGACAGGGATGGATGAAGCTCCACTAATTACCAGTAAAGAGATTCTCCACAATTTTGTTTTTTTTTTTAATATTATTTTTCTGAAACTTTTTCAATTAAAACAATCACTTATCTAAAAAAACGAACGTGTATAGTTGAAAACTTTGTAGAAGAAAGTTTTTTTTTTTACATTTTTTTTAATAATAATAATAAAGCAGTCATGAGCATCGCTTTTTAACATCAATGGCTTGTTTAATGGCTTAAGAAATGTAAAATTGCAATAAATATACGTCTAAAATGAAATTCTGCATTTCCAATCTGCAATTCCAGTCAATTGTGCTTCATGAAGAAAAAAATTAAAGTAAATAATAATAAGGCAATTTAATTTGAGAGAGAGAGAGATGGGTAGAGGAAGAGAGCGAAAGAGTGAGAGGATATGGGGTAAGAACGAGAGAAAGAGAGAGGGAGAGAAATATTGGATAGATCGATGGATGGATGGATAGATATAGATAGATGGATAGATAGATGGATGGATGGATGGATGGATAGATAGATAGATAGATGGATGGATTGTCCAATAGGAATGATGGTTTAATAAAATCTACATCACACAGACTGTGTGTGTGTGTGTGTGTGTGTGTGTGTGTGTGTGTGTGTGTTCGTGTGAGTGTGTGTGCGTGTTTGCCCGAGACATTATTATTAGCATGTGACAGACAGACAGACAAAAGAAGGATTTAACTAGTGTGCGGTGAAGGCAGTGAGGTGTGTTTAAAAAGGGAAAAAAAACCCACTGACAAACCATTCGGTCTTTCAGAAAGCCAAATTATTAAGAGCCGACAATGGACATGTAATCTTTTCTTGGCAGTTCTCACTGGCTTCTCTCCGGAGCTCTTTATGGGCTTTCTTAGTTGAAGAATGGCCTTCCGAACCAGCCCAGCCGTTATCTCTCGGGAACAAGACTGATTTATTTTTTAATTAAAAAAGATTCATAAAGTGGGAGAAAAGAAAGTTGTATTAATAAAAATGGTCGGGATTATTGGAGCGTTATTTCGTTCATTGTGTGGATTGAGGTTTGTTTAAATGCTGCTGCTGCTGATAAAGACACGTTCTGTCCTCAAAGACGTGATGGGAGGATGTTTGTCACTTTGTATAACATGATGTGAGTGTGAAGACGAGTCAGATAGAGTTCAGCTTCTTGTCTGTCCATCACAGTGACTTTCACGTACGGGGAAAAGTGCCAAACATCGCAAATAATTGTTGCGCTGTTATAATGTTTGGATTGAAATGGTCAGATTGGAATGGAAAGTCAATTCACTAAATATTTTATCGTATAAAGTTTTACCATTGCACTGTTATAGTTAATAATAATAATAATAATCGTAATAGTAGATTAGAGAAGTGAAAAAATGAAGTGAAATAAATACAATTAACAACAAGGAGATTTGATTGAAATATGCACGCAAACAGTCCGGTTGCTAAAATAATACTAGTAAATAATTAAAATACTTCAATGAAACTATAATACGGCTGTCCGACTTTGCACAACAATGATCAAAATCATAAATACATTTGAATTGATGAATATTTATTTTCAAGATACGTTTCCACTCAAATGGCCTAATTGGAAAAAAAGTTTTAGGAAATGTGAAAATAAAATACATGTAAGTGACAATAAGATAATTAATTTTGTAATGAAATTGCAGCAAATTATAGTCAGACGGATTTGTTGTAAATAAGTCATAGAAAATTATGTAAAAATGTAAATAGCATTTTTTTTTTTTTACAAGAAATTAAATATATTTTATAGATTGCCTGTCGTTTGTAAGCAAAGTGCGAAATGTCAAGGTTGTGTTATACTTTATACAAAACGTTCTGGCGGGAATTTCAGTTATTGTATAAAATGCCTAGTCAATCTGTGAAAATCGATTTCCCGACATTGAAGTTGTTCATACTTCTTCATACGAATTCTGAGTAGCGTTGTTACTTGTTTGATATGACTCTTAATCATAATCTTGTCATTCGCAGTAGACAAAACTATATATAAAATAGGTATAAAATGCCTATAAATGAAATGTCAATGTGTGAAAATAGATTTTCGGACAGTGAAGTTGTTCAAACTTATTCATGCGAATTCTAGGTAGCGTTGTTAGACGTTATCAAAAGTTGAATGTTACCATTTTTTTAACAAAAAAAACCACAACATGAACATTTTAGCTGAAGGAAAAATTGAATATTCGCCCCAAAAGCTTTTTCCCAATTCAGCCATAAAATGATCGAACACGTGTCGTCATATGTCGCACTGGGCCCACGACGGCTAGCGAATGAACAGCTGCTGGTCATTAGATCATTCACACAACCGTCCCGCGCATTTGTTCTTTTAAAGCGTTTCCCAGCTCCACTTCCTGTCTGGTGTGTCCGCGCAGGTTTGGATGCTCGCGCACGCGTTGTGTTGCATGGCGTCACCGTGTAGCGTGTTGCGTTCACACATGGCTTCTCTGATGTCAGCTTGGCTCCGCGCGGCGAGCAGACTCTCGCTTTGGAGGGGACGGCGCGTCCGTATGTTGATCTGTCATTTACAACATAGCACAGCGGCGGTACACAAACGCCGACCGCGCTTTTTTTTTTTGCGAGAAATTGCTGGTTTCCAGGAATTTGTGGCGATTTTGTTTCACACGCTGGATGTCAGGTGATATTCCAAGTTGTTTTTTTTTTTTTCCAAACAATTCATCGTTCAAAGATTGTCTCAGTCTTGACTCCGCCCCCCACGCGCCATCCTAACTCTTTTGTCGCTCAAAATTGCTCTGTTGTGTTTTGGAATTGCACATTATATTTTTATCTCATCACAATTGCACCATTGTTTTTGCACAGTTGTATTTTTGCACAACCTATTTATTCTGGTTTCTTTCTTTTGTTCTCGTTGCTGTTTGTATTTTTGCCTTCACTGTTGGCATTTAAGTGGTCATTATTCGTAACTGTTAAACACTTCTTTTCTTTCTAATAAAGCCTATCTTCTCTTCTCTTCAGTGCAATATTTCAGGCTTTTGCTTTTTCGCCTTTTAGCAATTGTTTAGATGGTTTTTGCCTTCGCCATTTTTTCAGACAAATTTGCCTAAAGCATGTAAAGTAGTTATTTTCAAAATTGAAACAGAATAGGGAGAGAATTTCAGAAGATTTTATATCTTAGATGTTTAATATCACAAGATGTTATATTTTCTCGTTTTTAATTGTATCTTTTTGAGACTTGTTTGCAGTCAAGCAACAATGTGGCTCACTTACTTGATGGCGAGCGCAAAAATTCCTGCTTTTTTCACATCTTTCTCTCTCTCGCTCTCTATTTCACTTTCGCGCTCTCTCTCTCTCCTGCTCTTTCTCTCTTTGTCTCTCTCTCTCTTTCTCTCTTGCCTTCCCTCTCTTTCTCTCTCTCTCTCTTGCTCTCTCTTTCTCTCTCTCTCTCTCTCTCTCTTGCTCTCTCTTTCTCTCTCTCTCTCTCTCTCTTGCTCTCTCTCGCTCTCTCTCTCTCTTGCTCTTTCTTTCTCGCTCTCTCCCTTGCTCACTCTCTCTCTCTCTCTCTTGCTCACTCTCGCTCTCTCTCTCTCTACCTATCTCTCTATCGCTCTAATTTGCGCAGAGATCAGCTTCAGTGTTTAATGGCGGAGGCGATCACTGGCTCTGAACAGACACGCGTGACACTATCAGCTCTCTTGAGATGTTTTGGGTTCACTCACATGCTCTGGAATAGATGTCCCCGCCGCTCAGTGATGATGATGATGATGATGGCGAGCTGACGCTGACACGATACAGACCTGAGGGAAACACGCTGACACATGTTTCCACATGACCTGACCTCCGAAAAGACTACGAAAGCAGTAAATCACATTTTCAACTCGCATAGATGCTACATACTTAGCTAATGTTAATGGCTTAACACTATATGGAGAGAGGGGGTGAAATGATCAAAGGATGGATGTGAGGATAGATTGGAGGATATATAGATGGATGGGAGGATGGGTGACGAATGGATGGTAGGAGGATGGATGTACAGGTGGATGGTAGGATGTATTAATGGATGGATGGACGGACAGATGGTTGGCTGGATGGATGGTTGAATGTAGGATAGATTGAAAGAGGAAGGATGGATGATGGAAGGAAGGTTGGATCAATGGATAGATGAGAAAATAGATTGGAGGATATATGGATGGAAGGATTGGAGGAAGGATGGATGGGTGATGCATGGATGGTAGGAGAATGGATGTACAGATGGATGGATGGATGTATGATGGAAGGATTCAATTAAATATGGAAGAATGGATGGGTGGTAGGATGGAGTGAAGGTTGGCTCAATGGATGCATGAGATGATTGATGGGTGGATATATGATTGGATGGATTGGAGGAAGGATGGATTGAAGGAAGGAAGGAAGGATGGATGGGAGGACGGATGATGAAGGAATGAGTGGATGGTAGGATGGATTGATGGATGGGAGGAAGGTTGGATCAATGGGTGTATGGGAGGATAGTAAAGTAAAGTAAAGGATAGATTGAAGGAAAGAAGGAAGGATGGGTGGATGGAACGATGGATGGGAGGAAGGATGGACCAATTGGATGGCTGGATGGATGATGGACGAATTGTTGGTACAATGGATTCAAGGAAGGAAGAAGGGATGGATCAATGGATCCATCAATAGGTGGGATGACAGATAGATGAATGGAAGGATGTGGTAGAGAGAGAGTACAAAAGATAAATAAGTTCAAGTTTATTTATATAGCGCTTTTCTTAGTTCCAGATCAACACAAAGTCGGAATTAGGGAAAAAACAGTCTTTAAAAAGCGGGGTCGCGGGGTCAAACGCGTTCTGCTTGACCTTCTCTGACATTTGGCCAGGCTTTCTTCAGCGGTTAGCGGAGGGCAGGAGATGGATGGGGTCGCCATGGAGATCCCAGGTGTGATGTGATGGTGCGCCATGAGTCCCGATGAATAATTTAGTGTGTGAAAACAGATAGCGGAGATAGATAGCCTTTACCCACACACACACACACACTTACACACACTTAAGCACAAGTGACGCAAGACGGATCATTTGTCCCGTGTCACAACTCGGCTAATAGACAGACGGAAAGCGCCAACGACGGCTTTTTAGGATAAGTTACGGCGTTTGGAATAAAAACGCACGAAATCAACTTTGATTGTCAGTCTACCTGTAAAACCTCTAATAGAACGCCATGACTGTCAAGTTTGCTCTCTCTCTCTCTCTCTCTCTCTCTCTCTCTCTCTCTCTCTCTCCATTCTTTCTTTTTTCCAAATCCCATTTGTCTTTGTCTGTCCATCCCATGTATGCAAAAATAAATAATCTCTCTCTCCATCTGTCCATTGGTCTTCCCGTTCATCCATTGATCCATTCTTCCTCCGATTCATGATACATCCATCCATCTGTCCTCCCATCCATCCATCCATCTATCTATCTATCCATGCCTTCATCCACTCATCCATCCATTGATCCATTCTTCTTCCCATTCACGATCCATCCATCCATCTATCCATGCCTTCAATTCATCCACCCATCCATCCATTGATCCATTCGTTCTCCCATTCATCATCCATCCTCCCATCCATCCATCCATGACTTCATCAATTCATCCATCCATCCATTGATCCGTTCTTCCTCCCACTCATGTCCTCCCATCCATCCATCCAGTCATCTATTGATCCATTTTTTTCTTCTATCCACCCAATCATCCTTCCAATATCTATTCATTTGTCGTTCATCCATCCACCAAATTATTGGATTTGGATTAAAATCTCTCTCTTTCCCTTTCTCCCTCTCTCTCCATTCTTCCTTCTTGCCTATCACCCAATCATCCTTCCGAACTTACATTCATCCATTTATCTGTCCGTTCATCCAACCACCAAACTACGAATTCAAACAATTCTGGATTAAAACCTCTCCAGACATGATGGTCAGACATGATGGTCAGACATGACCGCTAGAGGCTAATGCTAATGAAGCGATCGGCCGGCCTTTAAGTCTCGCTTTGACGTTTGGCTCTAATTAGGCAGCGTTTGGGTCATTAGCTGGTGATCCATACTGATCTGAGAGCTCATCACTCCACCTTTCAGTCATTACACAACAGGAAGCGTGTCGATAGCGGACTAGTTCACTACTGAGGGAATCCTGGAGCGGATGGAGAGGTTGGTATTTAAAAGTACAAGTGATTGATCTGGGAACCTTTTCCACTTTGGTGATTTCTAAATGTGTCTTGAATCGTTGAATCGGCCCTAGTGTGGTGAAAGGAACTTTTCTAGCTGTTTATCGTTCTATCTATCCACCCGTTGACCATGTCAGCGAAATGAAACTATCATCTCTCTCTCCATCGCTTTATCGGTCTTCCCGTTAACCCGTCCATGTATCCTTCTTTCCTTTATATCCATCCATCCATACATCCTTCCATCCATCCATTTCTCCATTCTTTCTCCCAATAATCCATCCATCTATTGATCCATTCTTCCTCATCCATCCACACAATCATCCTGCCGACAATGCATCCATCCATTTGCCTGTTTGTTCATCCACCAAATTACGAATTCAAGGTGACAATTTTGGATTATAATTTTTGTCTCTTTTTCTCTCTCATCCTTCCATTAATCTATTCTTCCTCCCTTCCATCCATCCATCCAGCCGACCCACACGTCAATCCATTTGCCTGTCCATCAAATTAAAAACAATAATTTTGGATTATAATCTTTATCTTTATCTCTCTCTCTCTACCTTTTCTCTGTGTGTCTTGTTCGCTCTCCCTCTCTCTCTCTCTCTCTCTCTCTCTCTGTCTCTCTCTCTCTCTCTCTCTCTCTTCCTCTCTTCAGTAAAAAACCCAAACGATCATCTTCGTATTGATGGTGGGTTAAGAGGTTTATACAGTTTGTATATCTGTTATGAATAGAATGACTTTTTATTAACGTTTTAGCATTTTTATTTTTGTTTATGTTTAAAGAAACTTTCGTTTTGTCAAGTGAATATTAGGTTTTGAGATCTTTCTAAAAGTTATTTTTGTATAAATATAGTTTGTTCGTGATATAGTCCGTTTATAGTGATTAGAAATCACATCTCTCTCTCTCTCTCTCTCTCTCTCTCTCTCTCTCTCTCTCTCTCTCTCTCTCTCTCTCTCTCGTAGCGAAACAAACGTGTTATGCTGTATTAAATACATGTTTAAAAATCAAATTCATCAATGTGTGACGTTATCCACTGTATTGCAAAATCCATACCAGTTTACCCACTCCTACCAGTCGACTATTGCGTGTTTGTTTCGCTCCCTGTGAAACCTGGAGTTTAAAATGATGAATTCCAAACAACAATTTTAGATTATTTCTCTCGGCAAACAGCATGGCGTCTTAACAGGATGTGACTGGCGGAGCGGATCAGCTGTCCAACCCCAGCAGATAAAACAGAGCACGAGTAAAGAAAAACAGAACAAATAAATGAGTTTCTACTCGATTGAACACGAGGCTGAAACCCGACGCCTGTCAAAGCGCAAGACGCTTCCCTATATGCTTCTAGCCCCGTTTCT
>MU204191.1:13246693-13322794 GCA_017309775.1 Paedocypris sp. Pulau Singkep
TCTCGCTCTCTCTCTTCCTCTCCACATCTCTCTCTATCTCTTACACTCGTTCTCTCTCTTTCTCGCCCCCTCTCTGGGTAGAGATGAGACCCTGTGCCTCAGTCGAGTCTCGTTGTGATGGCGGTTGTTTAGTTGTGGCGTGTCGAGAGATTCCAGCTCTCAGAGGTCATCACACGTGTCGACATCGACACTTCTGCTCTCTCTCTCTCTCTCTCTCTCTCTCTCTCGCCCCTGACAGGAAGTAGGTCAGGCCGTAAGTGACAGCCCTTCCTCCAGAATAATAAGACTTGTGAGATGTTTTGTCTGGGTCACGCTGTCTGAGCGCGAATCCTCTCTTCGGTTTTTGTCGCTTGCGATGTAGACAGAACATTATGGTTGTGTGTGTCTGTGTGTGTGTGTAATATCCTAAATAATATCCTGGTGTAGAGAAATAGAGATTGTCTGTGGTGATGGAGGTGATTAGCGGCTAGCCTAACGCTACACTATGATCGGCTAACGCTAGGCTATGAGGGGCTAACGCTAAGCTATGATCGGCTAACGTTAGGTGATGAGAAGCTAACGCTAGGCTATGAGGGGCTAACGCTAAGCTATGATCGGCTAACGTTAGGTGATGAGAAGCTAACGCTAGGCTATGAAGGGCTAACGCTAAGCTATGATCGGCTAACGCTAGGCTTTGAGCGGTTAACGCTAGGCTTTGAGCGGCTAACGCTAGGCTATGAGCAACTAACGCTAGGCTATGAAGGACTAACGCTAGGCTATGAGCGGCTAACGCTAGGCTATGAGTGGCTAACGCTAGGCTATGAGCGGCTAACGCTAGGCTATGAGTGGCTAACGTGGCAGCCATGCTGGTTTGTTTTATCGTTGGCATCGCGGTGCCAAGATCTTAGATGGTGAAGAGGTGGAGATCATGGTCTATGAGAGATGATCATGATAGAAGAAGTTACAACTGATACTATTTTTGTTCATCATTTATCAGTACACTTGAGTATTTTCTCTGAAGAAAAATTATTTTCCATTTAAGTTAAAATGCAGTTACTTCCAGAGCAAAATACGGCAAAAAAAAAAAACAAATATCTTGTTAAAATCGTTTTTATTTCTGGTACCATTTTCCACTCTTGCCCAAATAAGGATGAAAGGGGCCTTGAATAAATAGAAAATAAAAATAATAAGATTTATTTTTCTTAGAAATTACAAAATAAGGTTGTTATTTTGGAGTGTTTATTTTTATTTCATTTAATGGATATTTTTTATTTACAACATTACTTTTACATTACATTATATTTAACATTACATTATATTTGCGTTAATTTATCCCACAGCGAGGAAATGGCATCTTTCAACAGCAGAAAGAATATATATAGAAGAATAGAGAATATAAATCACAAAAACACTCATCGATACTTAAAAAAATATCGATACTCGATACGGTTTCCGATACCACGGAAAAAATCTGCAACAATGTTAAGGCCTTTTTTTTTTGCTTTTTTTTTAAGAACTTAATATTTCGTTATATTTATTCAAATAAATAAAACTGATGTAACTGAACTGAATTCTTGCTTTAATTCTCTCGTAACTTGCTATTCTAAGAAATAAAAGTCGCAATATTTTTTCCTCTTCGCCGAAATGGAAAGTCTCTATTTGCTACAATTATGCATTAATCTAGATGAATCGAGATTCTTCTTTGATAAATCTAGATTATTTTCAAGATTACAGTGTGATTCATCTAGGTCACAAAATTGATTTCTCACCACCACTAATAAACACACACACACACACGCACAAATCGTACGTTTATTTTTAACCAAACGAATGTACACGTAAATTCCTTGTGTGAAAACATCTTCCGCACCTGCACATTTCCCGAATAAAGGAGAAGGAAGGCGGTGTTAGTTTGCCGCAGCGCTGCATATCTGATGAAACCTTTTTCTTTTTCCGCACTATTAAAGTTCAGGCGATAACATCGGCCGCGGTGGAATGTATGTTCATGTAACATTGATGCGGCCGCATTCATGCAGGAAATTAATTCCTGGGACACTTTTCCTCTCTTACCCAAATAAGGATGAAAACGGCTTTGAGAAAATGAAAAATAATAAAAATAACGTTTATTTTTCGAAAAAAATTACAAACGAATTAATCGACCACAACTGTGTCACTTTTAACAGTTACAGAAGTGCATTCAGTGCTATTTTAAGTGTGGTAATTAACACCTGTAATATAAGTATGGAAATGTATATGGTGATATAATGTGTTAAATATTTATTTATTCGATGTATGCGACCACAGAAATCACATCATTATAAATGGATTGCTATTGTTGTATAAAAAGCAACACTTTAGAACATTTATTAAATATGTATTTATTCCTTTTGGTCCATATGGATGCGACACATTGTACATGCTAATGCGGATATAATCTGACTGTAATAACACTGTACACAATTACTGTAATTATCTTACTTTATCTTTACTTTTCTGTGGTCAGAATTCCTGAATTCACAAATTCCTGGAACTAAACAGTTACAGATTGGGGTTAATGTGACATTCCGTAATACTTTTAACAATTGTAAAAAATATATAAACAGAATAGAATGTGAAATATATTAAAATAAGATGATGTGTGTTATCTCGCATGACTAAACGGACACAAAACTGTTCAATTTTATGTTTATCAGTTCACTAAAATCCTTAATAGTACACTAAATTACAATAAAGTCCACTATACAAATAATAAGATTAAAAATGCACTGGATTTTATGCTAATTGATGCAATTGGACACATTATATTTGCATGTAAAGTTACACAACTTTCATACATGCTGTACTTTGTTTGCTTGGTGTATTTCTCTTATCTTGTTTTAAATGATAAAAACATTAATTTTTTTTATGTTTTTCTGTTTCAACCCTGATTTTAAAAGGGCTCAACAAATCAAGTTACTTCTAAAAAGTGACTAATTACGGTAAAGCAGAGACAAAAAAAAAACGTTTTTTTTCCCCCATATGAATTGTGCGGATTGACTTAATCGTGTGCACGGTAAATGCAATGCAAATTTAATGTAAATGGAACTGAAATGCAGCTTTGCGTTCCCATGTAGTGCCGAAAGTGACAATCTCTTATCTAGGGACATGGGGATTTGTATTTTTTACATTTCTGGTTAAATTATGTTAATTTTCTTTCTATTCTATTTTTTCTATATTTAACAAACCTAACTCTAGATTCATCAATTCGTTATCGTTTTACTTGAGTAGTTGATAAAAGTCGATTTTAGTAATTCGAATTACTAATTACGAATTACATTTCCCTTATTTCCCCCTTCACAGCAGACCAAGCGTTTTGATTGTGCTTGTTCCCTGCTATCGACTCTAGCCTGCGTTCTTCGTTTTCGACTATTTTCCGACTCGTTTAGACTTTGTTTCCCGTCGTTAGCCGTTAGCGCTAAATTACCAAATGATCTGTTTGTTCCAATAAAAATAATTTTTTTAGTTCTAACACGTTATTAGCCGCTGCTAAGACTTGTTGCGTGACGTGACTAATGGTTCTTTATTTCCGCTGTTGAGCGAATAAAATCTAAAAGTAAATAAAAGTATTCATGATTTGTGATTACTCCTCTCTTGAAATGTGGAAAAATAACCCCTTTATTTACGTAAATATTTGAAATTGGCGATTATAAGCAGCCCGCAAGTTTTTGAAACTCTAAAATTGGGAAGAAAAAAAAATTGGGAAATTATATTCGCATAAAAACGGCGCATTTAGTATAAGCCCCACCCCCCAAATTGTCCAGCTTCTAAAATTTTAAAAGGATGCTTACGTTTGTTTTACTTTTTTACGTTATCGTTTTACATGAATAATAGATTTTTAAAAAATGCCAAGTAAATACGGTCTGCTGGCTATTGAAATGCGACCGACTTGCCCGTCTGACCCGTGCGTGATGCACATCCTGTCCGCGCTCATGCTGGCAAACACCAGACCTGATCTCAAAATAGACTCTCACCCACCGACTGGCATTGGCATTCCATGTGGCACCTTCCGCCAGCACAGCCTGGAGCTTTCTGAACGCTTTTCTCCTCTTCCTCCGGGATCAGACCTTCGTCCCTTGTTAGACAGTCACTTCTGATCAAAGCAGTCGGACAACACGTCCTGCCTTATTAGGCGGATTTGCGGCGAATGAAGCTCCTAAATGGAGGGTTGTAGTGGAATAAGGTCACCGGAGCGGAAAACACAACTCGGAAATTTGTTTTCGTGAATGAGAATGAGAGAGAGAGAGAAGAGAGAGAGAATTTGTTTTTCTTGCAACGTTGGGTGACGTAAGACTTGCCTTGTGAGACATAATCGTAAAATGCTATTCTGTTGCTAAAATGCTAGTCAATCGCAGCTGTTGTGTACCTGGAGGCGGGGCCTGGAGTGGTGGCCAGCCAATCACAGAGTGAGACACACTCACACTCTCATTCACTCTCAAACCAGAAACCTGGAGGTTATTAATTCTAAGGTCTGTTAACTAAAGTATCCGAATGTTCTTTTGGTAGATTTTGACTATTAAAGTCTTATGAGACAAAAAAGAAATCACAGAAAATCAACTTAAGGGAATTTGACACGTGCATCCGTGACTGGACAAGATGTGCTCAAGGTCAAGATGGAGGTCTGAGTCGAAATCTAAACAGCATGAGGAATACAAATGGCAAAAAAAATGGAGAGAGAAAAAAATACTTTTGGAGGATTGAAGGAGGGGAAAGAAGGAAGGATAGAGCAGAAATAAAATGGAGACCCAGCAAAGCAGGCTGGAATGAATGAACGGATGAACAAAAGAAAGAGTGAGAAAAGGATAAACGAAAAGCGGGAAGTAAATAGAGAGGGAGGGACAAAGAGAGAAAGAAAGAAACAAAGAAACAAAGAAAAAAAAGAAATGAAGAAAATAAGCAGGGATAGGTTAAAAGAAGACGAGAGAAAAGGAAAGAAAGAAAGAAAGAAAGAGAGAAAGAAAAAAGATAGAAAGAAGGAAAGAAAGAAAACAAAAGAAAGCTGGGTTATGATAAATGGGGAAAAGAGAAAATGAAAGAATGTGAAAGAAAGAAAAAAAAGAAAGAAAGAAAAAAAGAAAGCAGGGATATGAGAAATTGGGACAAGAGAAAAGGAGAGAATGTGAGCAAGAGGAAGAAGATAGATAGATAGATAGATAAATGGGGATGAGAGAAAAGGAGAGAATGTGGGAAAGAAAGCACGAAAAGAAAGACGGAGTTATTGAATCAATGAAAGTGTGTTATTAAAACTGTGTGGGTGAATGAGACACAGTAAGTGAGTGAAAGAGAGAGAGAGAGAGAAGGAGGGATGGTGGAACAGCTGTTCTCTCAACAATGCCTCATCTGTTCACGCGGCCTGTCGTTATTCCTTCACACCCAAGAACGAACCTGAACCTGATCTCAGCCGCGGGGAACAAAAGAACGACAGGAATCCGACTCGTGCTCTCCCTCTTCCTCCACTCCTGATCTAATGACCCACAAACACTCGCTTGTTCCTATCGTTACTGCGTTAATGCTTTTAATCAGCGCTCCGGTAGATCTTTCTCTTCTATATTTAGCTTTTGTTCCATCAGCAGCTAATGCTAGCACCTTTTTTTTTTTTAGCTAATGCTAGCAGCTAGCGGCTAAATCTGTTAGCAGGGCTGTGTGAACGATGGATTTGTTTATACCGTATTTATGCTAATATAAGCACCCGTTTGTTTCAATCTCAGTGGCTCAAAAACTTGCGTTTGTAATCGCCGATTTCAAATATTCACGTAAATATACGCGCTGATGCATGAAGCATGATGGGAGGTGTAGTTTCGACCGCTGTAAAAGATTGTAGTTTTATTATTTTTAAGTAAAAGAACATTGAAGTGATACGAGTCACAAGCTAGGATGGTTAAATAAAGAAAAATTTGAATATTTTAAAGAGAAAATTAACGTAATTTTGCCAGAAACAAAAAAACTAAACAAATATATTTTTTTTGCTTTTTATTTCTAAATTGAATTTCAGACAACGACTAAACAAAGCACTGGCGGCGAATGTAGTATACGTAATAAAACGTATATTTTCCACCAAAACATATTTTCCATTACTTTTTTTTGGATCGACTTTTTCACTTAAAATATATTGATTTTAATAATAGTGTTTTGTATTTAATCTCATGATCTACATTGGAAGGAAAATCAGTTTTTACTTCCATGACTTTTAGCCGACTGACATTGCGATTGACCTACAGGGTTTTTTTTTTGGGGTTTTTTTTTTCTGGAATGAACTTTAACTGGAGAAACTTCTTCAACGCAGAGTTTGAACTACCACAAAATCGCAAGATAATCCAGACTTGAGCTCAAAGTGTCACTGACTGTTCCGAAATCAACAGATAATTCAAATTCAAATTACATTTTTTATTCATCACCTACAAATTATACAGCGTGTTACAACATGTAGTGAAATGTGTTTTTGATCTCTAAAGGGGGAAAGACAATAAAAAATAAAGAATAGGAATACGATAAAAACAAGATATAAAGATAAAATGTTATTCCAAATGCGCTAAGGGAAATTCAATAAAAAGAATAAAAACAATATATAAAGATAAAATATGAATAAAAATACAACATTTCCAAGATACAAAATACAATTAGATACGTAGAAGTGAGTAAAATACAAAAATGTACAAAAAGTGACTCCAGAAAGGTTTTTGCCTTAAACCAAGAAATTAGAATCAAACAACCGCAATTTTAACTCCATCCATCCATTTTCCACCTTTTTTTCCACCAATTATTCCGGGTTTTCCACTTTCAATTAGTGGCCAGCCAATCACAGAGCGAGACACACACTCTCACTCACGCCTGTGGCTAATTGCCCAATCACAATTCGGAAATCAGAAAACTTTATTGGCCAAGTTGCGATGACAACAAGGAATTGGGTTTGGACGGACTCCGTCTTTTCCCCTCTTTTGGAAATATAAACATAAATGTATAAATAAAATAAATATAAATAATGTATATAAGTAATGGGCAAAAAGGAGACCCAGAGGAAACCCACACAAGCATATGGAGAAGATGCCTAGCCTCACTTTGACCTCGACTAGCCATGGCGCCAATCCCTCGGCCTTGAGCATCATCATTACTACTAAGCTTCCTCTTTTTATATCTGTGCAAACATCTGGATGTCATTTGAGCGTGGACTAGCGTGGGATTCGCCTGAGATGTTGTGATCAGGATCTAACGGGGAAGATTTTCCCACACCCGAAGCTTCACAACCTCCAACGATTTTGGGGGGGGGGGGGAAACCACGGTTCTTTTAAAAGAGCTCAACTAGACAGAGATAACAGATCCTGCTCCAGATGTGTGAGGACTAGTGGTCTTAGAACCAGGAGAACTCTTCAATCAGTCTGAGGAGAGGAGCAGAACCAGAAGTTTTGTGAACCCACCATGTGAAGTTCACGAGTGAAACAGAAGCTCTTTGATGTTATACTTTTTTACCCATCAGCCAATTTGGAACCTACACCGAAATTTGTAAAACATTTTTTCCCCCTTTTTTCTAGGGTTTCACAACTTTTTTTTTTTTAATAGTTTTTTGTACCAATAAAACCATTAAAATGTGTCCACCCTCAAACGTGGGTGTTGCAAATATCTCTCAACTGACTGAGCATCAGAATATGTTGCGTAAAGAAAGGAATGTGAGCGTGATCATTTTACCGAAATTTTGGTCATACACGCCCACTGGAGTATTGACAAGTTATCGTTGTTATTCCGATCAATTTGCGAATTTTTTTTTTTTTTTTTACGAACTAAAAGTTTTTTTTTTTTTATCAGCCAAAAATTACTGGATTACTGTGGTTTGGTTCTTCATCTTCTGAACATGTCTGCAAAATTTCATATCGGTCTCACTAGCATAAAATCCGCAAATGCGTATTTAAGATTGGCCACTCCCACAATTCAGCAACTTCACGCGTATCAATAGCCCCTTTCACACATTCCCGGCAAAATACCGGAGTATTGCCTTTATTCGTTTGAATTGTTTCAAAGCTATCGTTATGGAATCAGATTAGTGCGGAAAATTATCAAACTAATATTTATCAAATGTAAACGAAACATCAAATGTATATTTATAAGAAACTAGCAAAAATAGTTCCGCTTTTTATCTTCACATTTTCTGTCAGATTTTTTATTTTTCGGTTTCAGATATTTTTTTCTCGTTTCTGTTCACTCGTGCAGAATGTGAAGATTACAAGAAAAAAATAAAACCCTAATTGTGACGCTTTTTCTTCTCTTTCTTCGAGTACGTTTGATTCACTAACCTGATTCCACACATCCTAAAAGACGCAAAAACGCAAGAAACGTCCAAACCGGTGCAAATCACGACGTTTTTAATCATTATATCTTGAACCTAAAAATGTTAGCGTACTTAGCCGGAAAGCTAAGTTGGATGGCAAGCTAGTATGTCACGACCAAAAACATTTCTTGTCACGTGCGTCTGAAAAACGATACGCGTCTGACCTTCGTTAGCGAAACGTCCGCTACATTACAGCGCTACATCAGACAGAGTTTAAGATCACTAGTGGAGCTCCAGCCATCCTTAGATCATTCCCAGATCGAGGTCACAGTCTTTTCATTTCCATATTTTTTTTTTTTACCTCACATCAATTTACGTTCCCTCTCGGTGCCGATGTGTGAACACTGCTAATTAATCAGGGATCTTTGCTCTTACATGAGACGTTTCAAACGCAGCTGTTTGGGTTGAGCATCTCCAGAGAACCAGAGTCGAGTCTGTGTTTCCAGCACTTTGCTTGCTCTGTCCCCACGTTTTTACACCGCTTCCCCCGGTCAAGTCTTTGTCTAATTTCTCAACTGTATTTGTACAAAATTGGTAGACAACCCAATCTTCAAATCGTCAAGCTTCATTCCCCAAAAAAGCTAAACACTGAAACTTCAATTTACGAGATTAGTATGATAATTGCTATACTTTTTTTTTTTTTTGTCGATATTTTGTAAATGTTTTATCGTTTTTGGTATTCGATACGCTTTTCTCAAATCCACAAGCTTCAAAGAAAGTCAAAGAAGCTTTTGTTACTATTCTCGTAATCCACTTTTTCGTAAACCAAAAAAAGTGTAACACTGCAACACACTGCAAATAAAGTGCATTATTTGCGAGGATAGTACGATTATTCCTACTCTTTTATTTTTTTTAGCGATATTTTGAATACGTTTTTTTGCTTTTGGTGTTCGATAACCTTTACTCAAATCTTCAAGCGTTGAAAATAGTCAAAATAGCTTTTTTTTACTATTCTCGTAAACCACTTTTTTTGTAAATCGAGGTTCATTCACAAAAAAGCGAAACACTACAACACTTCATATAGTGGTTTGCGACAATAGTGCGATTATTGCTACGCTTTTTTTTTTTTAATCAATATTTTGTCTCGTTAATTTTTTTTTAATAAACTTAAATAATACGTATTTTGGTATTCGTACATTTTTACTTGCTTCCTTTGTGATTCTCGTTATTTGCCGTCCTGTATTACCACAGGATTCTGGGAATTGTAGTTCTAAAACTTTGTGATCTGAACTTTTCCATTTTTCTGTTATTTCATATGGAAAAACACTTACAAGCTTGTTTCCGAAGCAAATCTGTCTCAAGGTCCCACTATATTTTACTCTCTTCGTTCGTTGGACACTTTAATCTAAACTTGCTTCAAAGTCTGTTGGACTTCAAATGGCCGTCAGATTTCTAATCGTTCTTCAGCCGAAGATCTTACAGAAACATCATTATCAACACCCGAAGATGAGCAGCCGAGTTTTGATATCCAAGGTGAAAAAACGTGGAATTCCAAGTTTATAAGCAATCCGACCTATTTCTGTCCCACTTAAGAGTCTCTGCTTTGCCCTTTATCTATCTCACTCACTCCCACTCATCATGAATTAAGAATATTTTTCCTGCTCTCTGCATTTATAATTGTCTCATGTTCATGGTCTGAAATGGAACAGCGTCGACATTTTACGATGACTTTTTTGTAGAATTTGCCATCAGTTTCATCATTAAATCAGTTTTTCAGACTTTAGACTAAAAATAGTTCATAAGATAATTGTGATTTATAGAGAGATGAATCACAATCGATTAAATTAGATTCGATTACAGAGTAGAGTTTGATGGAAATTGAATGGATTCGATTAAAGAGTACAGATTAATCGCAATCGATTAAATTAGGTTCTAATTATGATTATTAATGTAACTAATTATTATTATTATTGTGTTGGTCCGATCAGAGCCATAATTTGTCTAATAAAGTGTTTTTAAAGATTATAAAGATAATTTTTAAAAATGGCAATAAAGAATTTTTTTTAAAGCCTTTCTTAATTGGGTTTTTTTTTTGAGGGTTTCATATTTGGAATTTTGAAGGGCTTCATAATTGGGATTTTTTTAAGGCTTTAATAATTGGGATTTTTTCAAGGTTTTCATCTTTGGGATTTTTTTGAAGGGTTTCATATTTGGGATTTTTTTGAAGGGTTTCATATTTGGGATTTTTTTAAAGGATTTAATAATTGGGTTTTTTTAAGGGTTTCATATTGGGATTTTTTTCAAGGTTTCATATTTGGGATTTTTAAGGGTTTAATAATTGGAATTTTTTAAGGGTTTCATATTTGGGATATTTTTTTTGTTTGTTTAGTTTTTGAAGGCTTTCATAATAGTTTTTTCTTTGAGGGTTTCATATTTGATCTTGTTAAGGATTTAACAATTGGGATTTTTTTCAATGTTTCATATTTGGGATTTTTTAAAGGTTTCATAATTGGATTTTTTTTTTTTTGAAGGGTTTTATATTTGTCATTTTTTTTCTTGTGAAATACATGAAATAATCGTAAACGTGAAAGCCGTGAACAGAATGTGGTTGTGCGACCCTGACGGCCGTATTCTCCATCACTGGACTTCGGTTCTGGTCTGACTGGTCAGCGGAGAAGATGTGTTCTCCGTGTAAGCACAGAGCTCCATTCTGGGCGTGGCTGTGTGATGCTGGGCGTGGCCGTGTGATGGTCAGTGCGGATGATTTATTTTGTGGAGTAGAAGATGATTAGCAGTTACACTCAGACAGACTTGACTGGAGATTACGACACGGAGCATCGAACATGGAGATCTTTGACATGCACTTAGGTTTATCAGCCGCTTGCTTCTAGAATCGGAGTTAAATAAAGACGGGAGTCATGTCACGTAGATGTAATGATTTAATACATCATTTTGAAGGACACTCACCAACAGAATATGATTTTAATAGACCAGAACTGACTGATTTGAGTAGATTCATGTGTGGAAGTACATCATAGTTGTAGATATTCCCAAAAATAATATAAAAACTGTAATAAAAAAATAATATAAAAAATTTCTTAATTTGTTTAATATTGTTAGTAATGCTTTTATTGTTGTGCCTTTATTAGAAAGTAAGATTAGAAAGTGTTTATTAGAACATCTTACAAAAAAGATTTAACGTGTACAGTATTTTAAAGTAATCACTGCATGTGACAAACAAGAATGTAACAATTTAAAAGTGTTACAGTGAAAAAAATGTAAAATTAACTGTATAAATAAAAAAAATCTTTAATATGTTTAAACTTTGTTCATTTGAATTATTAAGTAATTAATTAATTTGTACATTTATAATTAATTATTATATGCGAACAGTACTAAATATGAACGCATATGATCATTGCGATGACACTAAATCTCCCACAGTCCAATTAGAGCTTGAAAAATTGGTGTTTTTTCAGGTGAGGTGTCCCTCTTTGTGATTGGTTGGCCACCAGTCCTGGGCGTGTCTTCCTGGGTGTGTCTTCTAGGGTGTCTTGTTTTCCTGCTCTTCCCTGTGACCCAGACCCCCAAACAAATTGACCCCTTTTCAAAATATATTTTTTTTTTAAATGCTTAAAAATATTTTATCCCTTTGAAACTTATCCTGCTTGGCTTATTTGTTGTAATCATCATATATAAAAATATAATGATTTATTTCACTCATTTGTAACATCACGCTATATTACAAATATACTGTTTGGATCAATTTGACTCTTAAGACAAATTGGAATCTAAAAGAGTGAGAAAGATCAAATACTATTTGTTTCTTTGCATTAATGAGACGTAATACGCCACTATCACACTCACACACTCTCTCACACACTGTTTTGTGGAACTTTTTGGGTTTCTGACACTTATATGCATAATAAAAGTCCCCGGGTCAAACTGACCCATGAACATTATCGACGTTTCTCTGAAGCGAACACAACAGAAACAGACTTTTAACGGGTGTTTCTTGACACTTTTGGCAGGTAATGACCTCTTTCTGGTGGCGGTGCATGAGCTGGGTCACGCCCTGGGCCTGGAGCACTCCAACGACCCCACCGCCATCATGGCCCCTTTCTACCAGTACATGGACACGGAGAACTTCAGACTGCCGCATGATGACCTTCAGGGCATCCAGAAGATTTACGGTAAGATCCGAGTCCTCCTCCAAGTCCTCAGTCCGGAAAAGAAACGGGAATGACGTGTCTGTGAATGCTCAGATCAGCTTTCCTGGTCCCATTCCGGCTTCTATCGTTTCCTCTTTTCTCTCCCTGACACCAATATGGGCGACCTGGAAATCAAAATCTTGATTAAACTCCTGAGTCCTGATGTCCTCGTCTGTGTACGGACAGTCACGGAATTGTCCCACCCACTGGGTTAATACAATAGCGAAAATAGCACGTAATAGAGTATAAGTCATTACAAAGGACGTATTTAATTGTATTATTTACAGACAATTAAAGTGCGATGTTTAGGTAAGACGTGTCTCTTTTGTTAGGACGCGAAAGATGAAAATACGTAAATATTTAGTGATGCATATGTCATATTTCCAACACTAAATCATGTAAAATAAATTGACACTTCCTTTTTACGCTCGCAAAAGCTCAACAAGCTAAGCAAATTTTAATTAGAAGAATGTTTCGTTTTTAGAACTCAGGTCTCTAGTTAATAGAACATTTTAACACAGATACGATTAATGAACAATTATTTTATTAATTTATTTATTTATTTATTGCCCTCTGTTGTTTATATAAAATAGAGTAAAAATAAACAACACTTTTGGTAACAAAAACACTTTTGGTTTAAAAAAATTTCGGTAGGCAGACGCACATACTTTTATTGGCTCAATAACAGAAATAAAGAAATATTAGACATGCTGCGACACTTAACAGAGACAAAATAACACTGGAAGAAGTGAGATTTAAATAAATACAGTCTTTATTGTTACAACAAACAGAAACTACAAATCACGACCGGTTAGCTTAGCTTAGCGCTAACAAACGGGTCCAATGTGTAATCGCAGAAAAAGTCAAAAGTCAAAAATGAAGAACACGGGCAAGAAGTAAAAAATCCAAGAAGCAGACACAATCAAAACGCTCGGTCTGCTGAACGGGGGATAATAATTCTTCGCTTTGATTCTCTTCACAGCGTCAGATAGACGGGTTTCTCTCAGTTGCTATGTGTAGACGTGCAAAGATTCTTGAGAAATAAAGTCCTGACCACTAGAATCGACTTTTTGCTATCTATCATTCAATTGGAATTTTAACGTAATTGAAAATGTAAACCGAAAATGTAAAAAAACGAGATGTTTATTTTCTTTTTTTTTTTATTTGGAATTTTTATTTTTGTCCCTGTAAAATCAGGGGGGTGCTTATATTCGCGTAACTACGGTAATTGAAATAATTGACCTGGAAAAATGCGATCCATTATGAGTAAAGTCTGAATAAGTCGATTGGTTTTTTCGATGAACTGCCCCGTCCTACACAGTCACCGATTCATCGAAAAAGCAACTCTGTCTCTCAATCGCGGCTCTTGCAGTCGTTGTTTTGTTTTTTCGAATCGCTCTCTGTAGTGTTACGTAACGCGAGGGTCCGTAATCCCCTCTCTATTTCAGGCTCGTCTCGTCCATCGCTCTAATCACGACCTGCTGATTCACATTATCATTTTTTTGTTTAACCGCGAGTCCTTTTAATTCCCACGGAGGGTGTCTTGACCTCTCGCTCCGCCAGCGTGAATTACACTCCTAAATATCGGACGTCTTAGTTCATAATGTTGACGGTCTGAACCCGAGCGAAGGTCAGCCGGATCCAGATAATGAGAGCGGAGATAATAGCGGCCAATGCTGGACGGTAATTGATGCTTTTTTTCCCAAGAGTGCTAGGGATTGTTTCGCCCTGTAGTGAAAATGTGTATCGTGACAGTCGGAAAATCAAGTCGACAGGAAGGGATCGGAGGTTTAACATTAAAATCTAAAAACGGGCAAAAGATGTACAAATGATTTTAAAGAACCTGGAGTTACGGACAAAAACAACGTAATTTAACTACAATATGATTTTTTTCTCTCAAACAAAACCAACTAATGGCATTAAAATCTGTAGAATCAAACAAAATGATCAACCAGTCATAACTAAGTTTGACAATTGTCCTGTCAAAAAACAAATAAAATGCTTGACCAATCAGAACAAAGTTATCCTGGCCAGGACAGTTCAGCCAATCAGAATCAAGTTTAGACAGCAGGTCAAACTTCAACCAATCAGAACAGAGATCAATCAATAAATCAATCAGTCAAAAACAAAAATAAATAAATAAACAAATTGCCAATCAGAACAAAATGTCTAGCCACGACACTTCAGACAATCAGAACTAATTTTAGCCTATCAGAATAAAGTATAAAAAATCAAGTCAAACTTCAATCAAGACTGAAAGAAAACCTTGCCAATCAGAACAAAGTTTGTCCAGTCAGAACAAAGTTTAACCAATCAGAACAAATTTTGAGCTAATCAGAATAAAGTTTGCCTAGTCGGGACACTGTTCTAGAACAAATCTAAATAAATTTCCCTTAATCAATCTTACAGCTCAGACATTCAAGACAGTTCAACCAATTAGCATAAATCAAATCAAAGAACTCATTATTAATTCATTTTTCCTTTTTGTTCTCCCGCTCTTTACGTTTCTATGCCACGTTTAGAATAAACGCTTTTTACATGAAATATAAAAATTCAGAGTATATAAAATAATAATAAAATGAAATTAAATAGAATAGAACAGAATGAAACACAATAAAATAAAATGTAATTAAATCATTAAAAAAAGTTAAATAAAATATAAAAATGAAATAAACAGAATCGAACAGAATAGAATAGAACAAAATAAAACAAAAAAAATATGTACAAAAATGATTAAAAAAAAATTAAATAAATATTATTAATACATAATTCTGTATTCACACGCTAGAATGCAGCATCTCACATTTGATGTCCAATCCATTTTTCAAACTCTTTTCATTCTGTTTGTTCATCCAGGACCTCCAGACAAGCTTCCTCAGCCCACACGGCCCCTACCAACGGTCCCTCTAGCTCGCTCCCACCCTCCCGTGGACCCCCGCAAACACGACAGACAGACCCGACCACCCCGCATACCCACAGGAGACAAGCCCCTGCATCCCAACGCCAAGCCAGACATCTGTGATGGGGGCTTCAACACCCTGGCCATCCTCAGGGGAGAGATGTTTGTCTTCAAGGTAACCACAATATGCAAACATTAATGGCGATTAAACGACTTAAGCTTGGAATAATGGATAAATAGCTGTAATATGTAAATTTATGTAAACTCAACACTAAATATACACTATTTTAAATGCTACAATATAATTTTGTATAATTTTTGTTCAATTTGCAATACGTTTTCTTTTCGACCCTCCGAGGTCGAGTCACTCTTTATTCAGGATAAAACACACAAAAAAGTCAATTTTGGACTTGCATATAAGTGTTATACATTAATTGAAAGTTTGAAGTGCCCATTTTTTTAGGTTACACTGTTAATAAAAAAACCAGGACATTATTTATTTATTTATTTATTTTCACAAAAACACAATGATCATAAAACTAAAATTTGAAGCATGTTTTGCCTTCTTTTTGTCAGCTGAAAACAAACTAACTTAATAAATAAATAGATAAACTTATCACGACTCTAACATGAAACATATCTCTTAGAAAGTACATAAAGCACTTACATAAATCTTAGAAGTGAAGTGAAGTGAAACTCAAAAACCGGCAGAACCAGAAATCCAGAAAAACCGGAAGTGTGATTAACGGCGTCAATAAAGTTTGACGCGATTAAACAAACTGAATTAATCGCAAGAGTTAACGCGTTAACTTTGACAGCCCTAGCAAATATACATTTCAGCGGAATGACACGATGCTGTTGGATGAATTGAGTCAGTCTTATCAAAAAGATAAACTGATGAGTTCAATCCTGCAATGTATACATGGAACGGTGTTAAAATAATACTGTAACTAACTAATACAATTTAAGGAGATGCCAGAGATGCTTGTGCTTCTGCTGTCGCCGTGACAACAGCAGCAGCTTCTGGGATTTTTACCAATGTTGGAAAAACGACTTGAGCATCCAATAGTGTTTTGGAATCTAAAATCAAGCCGTGACTTGAAATTTGGACTCAAAATCGGTAGTGTGTATTGTATTGCATTGTTTGTGTACGCACTGTTTCTTTATTTATTATATTTTATTAAATATTTGATATAAATTTGTTTATTTAAGTTATATTTTTACACCCTGAAATTCATTGGTAATGTCATGAAGAAAGGAAATAGGGAAACATTTATAAATGTTTTTATTCGTATGAATAAAAAAAAAATTGTAATTAATATATAAATTGTATTATGTAATTAATATGTAAATATGTAAATAGCACATGTTGACATGTATAAAATGTTGGAATATTTTATTTATACAAAATTGAAGATAAAATAAAAAAGATATTTTATATATAAATATAACATGTTAAAGTTAAAATCACTGCTGCAGATTAGACTAAAGGAAATGGGGCAAATAATTTTTTTTAATGTATTATTATTATTAATATTATTGTAATGATCATAATAATAACAATAGTATATTTTATAATAAATAATAATACAATAAAAGTATGTATACACACACACACACACACACATCCTTTCATTTATGTTACAGTCGTGACTTGAATGTAAACTTAATATTGAATGAACTTGCAATGAACTTGCAAATAAAAAAAAATAAAAAAAACGTTCAAAAATGGATGAGAATCTGTTTCGTCAGACTTTTCAGAAAAGTCTGTTTGGGAAAAGCCGCAGTGCTGCCGAAGTGCAGATTTATTCCAGCTAAAGAGGGTTTTGTTGGGCTGTAATCTGGTCACCGGGTCGGCACTTCTCCAGGAAAACCAGATCCTTCACCAGCGCTGGTGTATTGTATTTTTGGTAAATCATCACGGCCAGACACAAACCCATCAGCGCTGTCAAAGTCTCAAAGTCCGCACGCTGAGAGATGGATCCCGGGAAAAAGTCTGTATGAGGGATGTTTCCCTGTAGATTACTAGATTAAATCTAACACAGTCTGTCCCACAATGGTGAAAAGTTTGGTTCCAAACGTAGACCAAGAATATCACATGTTGATATTTATATAACGTTGGAATATTTTGTATATACAAAGTCATAATTGAAAATAATGGATGGATGTATCAATTATATAATGTATGGATGGATGTGTTCAAAAGAATGGATGGATTGGTGAATGGGTGGATGCGTGGAGGATAGAGAGAAAGACGGATAGACAGATGGATGGCCAGGTAACAGAAAATTAGATAGAGAGATGGATGGATGACTCAGAGATATAGAAAGGCATACAGACAGATACATTAGATTAATGATTAACTAAATGGAGGAATTAATTGATGGATGGATGGATGGATGGATGTGGGTGAATGGATGGACAGTTATAGACAATTAGACAGGCGGAAGGGATAGATGATAGATGGAGTGATTGATGGATAGATGGATTCAAAGAGAGATTGACAGACAGACACAATAAATTATTGTTTAATTCACTGAATGGATGAATTAATTGATGGATGATGGATGGATGAATGGATGGACAGTGATAGACAATTAGACAGACAGCTGGATACATGATAGATGGAGTGATTGATGGATAGATGGATGATAAAGAGAGATGGACAGACAGATACAATACATTGTTGTTAGCAATAAATATGTGTAATTCACTGAATGGATGGATGGATAGATGAATTGACCGATGGATGGATGGATGGATGGATAAAACAGTTCGGAAAAGGGATGGATCAACAAACATTTGTAGAGAAATTACAATAATTATTTTCATGTGTTGAATTATTCCGTACTCTCCCTGGGACTCAAACCCCTGACCTTGCTGTTGCAATCACAACCATGAGAAATCCTTTAGAGGTTCCACTCGCCAGTATAAATAAACAGCCTGACCATCAGTGGGGGTTTGTGTTTAGAAGAGTGTGTAACCGAGCTCCAGACTCGCTGCCGGCTGATCCCGTCGCTCCAGATCAGTGAGGACAGCAGAACGATAGAGGTCAAACTCCCAAGCTGCTCGGCACCACATCACTCACACCGCCATCCTCATCCCCATCCATCTCGCCGTCTCACCATCAACTGCACAGCGAACACGTCTGCCTCATGTGATAACGCTCGCAGACTCATGTGAATGTAAAACGGTCCAATACACAAGTGGTGTGGAGTAGATTGGAGTACAGTGGTGTAGAGTGGTGTACAGTGCTGTAGAGCAGAGTAGGGTAGGGTAGGGTACAGTGGTGTAGATTAGAGTAGAGTGGTGTAGAGTAGAGTAGGGTAGGGTAGAGTAGAGTAGGGTAGGGTAGAGTAGAGTAGGGTAGGGTAGAGTAGTGTGCCTTTATTGTCTTTGTATTGGTCAGTTACAATGAATTGGGAGCGCTACTTTGTTTGATGTAAAAAAAAAAAAAAAGAATGAAAAATCAAAATGAAAAAAATAAGTGAAGTAAAAATAAACACATTAAATATATAAGCATGTATGTAAATACAATACTGTTTATCAAAATATAATTCCAAAGCCAAAAATACAAAATACTGTATATGTAAATGTAATACGAAATACGAAAATCAAAAAAGCTAAATACAGTTAATCAAAATATAGTTCAAAAGGCAAGCATGCAAAATACAGTATATGTAAATGAAATACAAAAGGCAAAAATACAAAATACAGTATTTCTAACTATAATACAAAATGAAGAAGGCAAAAATACAAAATATAGTATATTTAAATACAAAATACAATTTAACAAAACATACAACAAAAGTCAAAATAATGTATGTATTAAACACTAAATATTTGGCATTACTGAATCAAGGATGGTGAAATTATCGATAAATGTATCCAAGACTGCTTCAAAATCACTTCTTGTGACACAAGGCGTTAAAAGTCAAGAACTTTTATTGTACTAAAAGTCAAGTCAAGTGACTTTTATTGTCACACATGCTTTTTTTTTTATTTATTGTCATGTGCGCACGTTCACAAATGCTAGCATAAGCCTCAATTAAAAAAAAAATCATGAGCGTCAATAAAAAAGTGACAAAATTTTCAAACACTTAAGTTCAAGTTTGTTTTATTCATAGAGCTTTTCTTAGTCCGAGACCAACGCAAAGTTGCTATCAAGAAAACAGTCGATCTGAGGACACACAAGCAGAACCTCTGAAGAAGTTGTCGGCCATTGTTGGATGACGGACACGGTTTCAAAGCTTCTGTGGCCGCGGCGAGAAGGTGAAGGGCAGGACGCCACCGCCATGCCAGTTTACATCAGCGGGGTTTATTTACCCCGAAAATACACAGCCGCGGTCGACATTAAAGAGCGCCGCCGCTTTGTGTGGCGCCAACACTTCCACTGTTTATACCCTGCGAGTGTCACCCAGTCCAACGGCAGGATTTATGAATTAAACACGGATTCACAGCGGTGACCTGACGTGCGGAATGGAAAAGTTGATTCTGGAGTGGGAGCTTCCGCAACTTCCCAGCGCCAGGAAACGTGATTCGCTACTGTCGGGCGGGAATGACTAAGCATATCTTCATCTAATTAATATTCATCATAACGATTTTTTTTATTTAGTTGTAGTCACAGTATTTTGACTAAAACTCGGTTGTATTTTAGTCCCAAAAAAAAAAAAGTGATCTTTATTTTTATTTGTTTTAGTTTGATTTTAGTCGACTAAATACCGCAACATTTTAGTCGACTAAGTTACAGTATAGATTGTCAATGAAAATCTAGGTGTTATATATTCTAAATGTTTAATAAAGTTGCTATGTCTAAGAAGTCTGAATACGTAGTTAACTATGAACATGTAAAATATATACAAAGCGCCTAGGGGGTGGGGCTACAGGGGCGGGGCGACAACATCACTTTGCATATGAGACATTTTAAAAATATATATTTTTAATTGAAATGCAGTCTGTCTTTTTCTTTTACAAACAACATCAACAGACTTCTCTAATAATATTAATAATAATCATAATATAATAAATAATAATGATAATAATAATAACTATAATAATTAAAATAAAAACAAAAATTATAATGGTATTTAAATAATATTAATAATAAAAATAAATAGTATTTTAATAGGTTAGCTACAGTATTTGTCAAATTTTGCAGTTTTAACAACATGGAAACTGCTCATCCACAGAATAGCTAGTAACGTTTTTATGAAGCCAATTCCCAATTAAAGAAGAAAAAAATCAGAGAGCTGCAATTTACTGGTTGAAATGTGAAAGGTTTCCACCCGTGATGTTTTGAAGGACCACTGGTTCTGGAGGGTCCGGGAGAACGCGGTGATGCCTGGCTACCCGATGCTGATCAGTGTCTTCTGGAGGGGTTTGCCGCCCAGAATCGACGCCCTGTATGAGAACAGCAAAGGCCATTTTGTCTTCTTTAAAGGTAAGAAGCGAAGACGTCTCGAAGCTTTAGAGAACTGAAGCGCTCCGGGGCTCTGGGAAGTTCATCTAGAATGTTCTCTTCTGCTTGACTGGAACAGACGGTAGTTTAGCTCCTAATAGGCAGCCATTATGAGTTCATCAAGCGAATACAGGAAGTGGGATAAAAGTCTCCGGGCGTCTGAGAAAAACGTGACAAATGAAAAGAGTACAATCTGTAGTTACTGAATACAATGAATGAGTGAATGAAGGAATGATTGAAAATGCCTTTTTATTTGTCCAAAATTGCAGACAGAATTTATGGAGGAATAGAGAATACAGAATTCAGTATATATAAATATATTCTTAAAAGATGTATATAGAAAATGCAGGTTTTCTGTTGAAGAAAATGCTTATTTTGTGGATATTTGTGAGCAGTGAAAAATAATGTAAAATGTGTAAAAATGTGTAATTACTAAATATAATGAATGAATTAAGATTGATTGACAGACAGACAGATAGATACATAGATAGATAATAACAAACAAATAACTATTGCAGTCAATAAAAGTAATCATCATAAAATCTGTATTTAAAAAGTTTTACAAAGTGCTAAAAAGTTGCATGTCACAACAGCAGACAGAATTTATAGCGGAATAGAGAATACAGTATATAGAAGTAGTTTTATTTTTATATAGATGTGCTTTTTTATATATATATATATATATAAAAAAAAGTATTTCTTAGTTTTAAACTGCTTTTTCTGTGGTTCTGTGGATGTTTCTGAGACTCTATATACACTGTGGGGAAGTGGAATAAAAGTCTCTGGGCGTCTGAGAAAAGCATGCAAATTTGTAATTACTCAATTACTCTTTTAAAAGTTTTAAACTGCTTAATTTGTGTATATGTGTAAGATGTGTTACGGTTTAGGGTCTTTTTTCATTTATTTTGACTCTATTATTTGATTGAATTGTCGTGCTAGAAAACAGAGTCATGGGTTCGAGTCCCAGGGATTAAGTGAAATAATTGAAGTATGACTTGTTTGTTTTCTCTAATGTTACGTACTATAAAGCAACGTATTGTATAACGAGCGATTAATTATTGATAAAAGTATCCAAGACTCCTTCAAAATCACTTCCTGTGGCACAAGGCGTTAAAAGTCCTTCATTTGTCCCTATAAAGCAACATATTTTACTACAAGCGATTAATTATGGATAAAAGTGTCCAAGACTACTTCAATATCACTTCCTGTGTCACAAGCTGTTAAAAGTCCTTCACTTGTTACTATAAAGCAACGGATTTTACTACAAGCGATTAATTATGGATAAAAGTGTTCAAGACTACTTCAAATTCACTTCCTTGGACCTTGAAAGTGCGTGAAAAAAGCTTGAAATTTATCTTTCGGAAAGTGTAGGATCTCTGAAGTGTCCAAGACTACTTCAAAGCCACTTCCTGTGACACAAAGCTCTATTATTTGATGAAGAGAAATAATTGTGTGTTTTCCATATTGTCACTGTAAAGCAACGTATTTTCCCTTGGAGAAAGTCGGTTTCAAGGACAGGAAGGATTTTATCGGAGCGCCTTCTTACAACCGACTGAGCAAATCAAGATCAGATTGATATTTTGTTCAAAAAGTGGGTGAATTTCTATTTTAAAAAAGTGTGCAGACAGAATGAGAATGAAGAAATGAGTTCTGAAGCGGTAACTAAAGAACAGTAAAGGCTTTGGGAAACAGCCTGGCACGGACGTGGCCTACTAGACGAGGCTTTCATTTATTTATATCGCTTCTAAAGGGAGCAAAATGTTTGCGAGCGACAGAAGGGGGTGTTAAAATAGCAAAAGAGGACAAAGACGACGGCGCGTGAGGACGTACCCGAGCTCAGCTGTTTCCCACATGGATTTGTCTTTTCAACAACTAGTCAAATGCTCTTCAGGCTTTAGTGCTGAACCCTTTAAGACCACCGTCCTTCATCCTGATGGTTTAGCTACCCATCGCTTCTATGGATGGAACTCACTCTGCAAAAAATGAAAAAATAAGACGATACAAAGTGAGTAAAAAAAGACTTAAATCAAGTAAAACGATCTGCCTTGAAGCAAGTCACATTTTCTTGAAACAAGCCAATTATTATTTTGCTCTTAATTCTAAGCTAGTTAATTTATCTTGTAGAAAAAAAATTGAATCTTGTAGAAAAAAAATTGATTTATTGTGTAACTTCAAGTTTTTGTTGAAATTATTGTGTAATTTCAAGTGTTTGGCTTAGCATGAATTTACTTTTTGCAGTGAAGCTAGTCAGAGAACTTCCAGAAGGCCAGAAATGTCTCCGCACTGCGAAAAATCCTCATGAAAAAATAAATTGATTAAAAAAAAAACTGAAATGGAGTAAAATTGTCTGCCAATGGAGTGAGAATTCAGTCAAACAAGACTGAATCTGGTATAAATCTCGTTACACGGAAGACTCGTTTCTGCGTATCAGTTCTTGTTCTCATTGGCTTTAACTCCAAACACAAGTAAATTGAGAAACATGGTGTTCTTAAAATAAGAACATTTTACATGAAGTTCATCAAAATGTCATCAAAATAGTTTTTGGTTAAATTTGTAACAAATCATCAAAATTTGTTTTTGGTAAATACTTAAAATATCATCAAAATTCTTTTTTTTTTTTTTTCTGAGCATGAGATTAAAGTCCTATTTTCTTGAAACAAGCCAAGTAATGTTTCACTCTTAATTCTTGTAAGTTAATGTTAATGTGTCTTGTAAGAATTTAGATTTAGAAACTAGATTTATAGTCTAATTTCAAGATTTTTTGACATGTCAAGAATTACATTTTATTTAATGTCAAGAAAAATACATTCTTGAAAAGCAATTTTAAAAAATTGATTAAAAATAATGATAAAATAGATTTAAAAAAAAAAAAAAAGGCCAAAAAAGTGAAAAAGTTTTTAATCTTTTTTTTTTTTATCATTATTTGTATTATATTTTTAGTATTTCATTGATTACTTATTTATCCCCTTTTTTTCTGCATCCCCTCCCCCCAAACCCCCACTTCTGGACGATCTAGAAAAATAATTTCTCGTACTTGTTGCACTGTATAATGTGTATGTGACATAAAATTTGAATTGTTTTTCTTACATGAAAAATTCATAGAATAAAGAGTGAAAGAGTGCTTTTTTGAAGAAAATGAGACTTGTGTCAAGCGTCCCACCAAGTAAAATATTCTCACCCCATTGGCAGATAATACTCAATAGAAGTTTTTTTTGCTCTCCTTCTATTCTCTTATTTTTTTCACGTGGATATTTTTTTGCACTGTGGGATGATTTAATGCGGGGGTCTCGCAGCCTAACTCGACCCCGCTGAGAGAGGGGCATGAGAAAGACACGACAGGCATTTCCCCTTCCTCGGGAAAGAAAACGGCAAACCTGTCCTCCGCTGACCCCCGCGACTCCCACACCGCATCCTCCTCCACCACACACACTAACACACGCTATTAACATGTCAGGCCTGAGTAACGGAGGCAGACCCGGTCACGGTCATTAAAAGCCAAGAGGAATCGTCTGAAGAGTGAAATGGAGTGTTTGTTTTTGGTGACACGGACGCACATCTGGAATGATGTTTGCGATTCGGTGTCTGGTATCTTGCTGCTCGAAATGTAGTTTCAACAGAAATGCCACACGTATGTATATAAGCATGACGGCCTGTGTGTATATATAAAAAGATGGAGACGGGTGAAGACAGAAGAGTGAGAGAAAGAGAAAAGGAGAAGGGTGAGGAGAACAAGAGCTTTGTGAAGAGTGGAGGAGGGGAGAGAGAGAGAGTGAAAAGAAATGTGAGACAGAGGAGAAGATTGAGAGAGAGGATGAGTTGGAGCAAAGGTTGAGATAATGAAAGAGGGAAAAGGGGTGAGACAGAAGAGGGAGGGAATGAGAAGGAAGAGAGAAAGAAAAAGAGTCAGAGAGGGGTGAGAGAAGAAAAGATTGAGAGGATGACCGAAGAGAGTGAAGAAGAGTGAACAGGGTGAGAGACAGAAGAGTAAGAAAGCAAGTTAAAAGATAGATAGAAGAATTTGAAAACGTGATAGAATAGAGAGAGGGAAGAGTAAGAGGGGTGAGAGATGAAGAGTGAGAGAACGAGATATAAGAGAGAGTGAGAGGAAGAAGGAAGAGAGAGATAAGGGAGAGGGTTGAGAGAGAAGAAGAGTGAGAGAATACAGAAGGAGAGAAGAGAAAGAATATAAGTGAGAGAGAAAGCGATAGAGAGAAGAGAGTGAGAGCAAGATAGAAGAACGAGAGAAAAAGAGAGAGAGAACGAGATAGAAGAGAGAGACAGTGAGAGAGGAGTGAGACATTTACTTTGTTGCCCCCTGACTTATTTTACTAAACGAATTTTTTACAAACACATCATTGAGAAAGTTGTCGTTTTTTAATGTAAACGAACATGAAAAGCATCAGATGTGCAGATCTCGTTTCCGTGGTCCACCACTAGTTGGCGCTAGCGGATTTGTAGTTTTTTTAACAAACACCAACATCCAATATGGCCGACATAAATAAACTGAAGCCGAGCTCTTGCTGTCTCAGGGAAACAGTTCTGGGTGTTCAAGGACACGCTGCTTCTGCACGGCTACCCGCAGGACATCTCCATGTTTGCCCACGGCATGCCAGCGCAGAGCATAGAGACGGCCGTCTGGTGGGAAGAGGTGGCCAAGACCTACTTCTTCAAAGGAGACCGGTACGTGCCCGGCGTCTGATGGTCCGAGCGTGTGACTGAACTTCACTTCTTCACTTCACCATCTGCAGGTACTGGAGATACAGCGAGGAATCCAGAAAGATGGACCCGGGTTACCCCAAGTCCATCGCCGTGTGGAAGGGCGTTCCAGATTCTCCACAGGGAGCCTTTGTGGACAGAGCCAATGGTACGTCTGTGTGTGGGTCCTCGTTTTTCTATCTACACACACACACACAGGTACCCATGATTCTGCACACAGATTTATGGGGACCTGTGTGTGTTCTCACTTTTCTATCCTGGTGGGGACATCAACCTGTTTGCACACCGACTTGTGGGGACCTGTGTGTGTTTGTGTTCTCGTTTTTCTATCCTGGTGGGGACATCAACCTGTCTGCACACAGACTTGTGGGAACTGTGTTCTCGTTTTTCTATCCTTGTGGGGACATCAACGAGTCTGCACACAAACTTGTGGGTACCTGAGCGTGTGTGTTCTCTTTTTTCTATCCCGGTGAGGACACCAACCTGTCTGCACACAGACACGTGGGGACCTGTGATCTGTGAGCAGCAGTGTGAGGTTCAGCCTTTGATGGGTTTAAAGGGAATAGAGTCTTTCAATTTTACTATCTGTGTAGAGCTGTAAATACTTTATGAATTACAGTGCAAGATCATGTACGATACACATTTTTTATGACAAATTACATAAACAATGTAATTTATTCATGTAAAAACACACTGTACAGCGGCATGATTAAACACTCAGTTTTAACTCATTTAAATTAGTATAAGCTGCAAATAATGTGTAGTTTTCAATAAATTAATTTTAGGGGGAAAACAGAACAAATCTTGAAAATGTTGCAATTAAATTAAAAAAGTAAAATTTCATGTTAAAATAAGTAAAAATTACACTTCTATCGGTACAAAGAGTTAGATTAAAGAACAGTACCGTACGAGCACATTCCAAGATCATTTACATCACACAATTACAAAATAAATGTTAATACAATTTTAACATCCACAGCTTAACAGTTTTAGCTTTTGGCCCGCGGCTCGTACAACTCCACTGCTTCGTCATATCGTGATATTGACCCTTGGATCCTCCACCCAAATGTCAGGGTCTCTCGGGGTGGGGACGTCTTGCATGAGCTGAAGTTCATAGCTGTAGGGTTGCGGGTCGACAGCCACACGCATGCCATCTGTACCGTTGTCCCGCCTGGTGCCAGCTCTGCCCGTGGACACAGATGCTCATCCGAGCGTGAAGGGTGGACTGATATTCCAAGGAAGTGGTTTGGCAAACCAGGCCTTCAAAGTGATAGTGGACTTCCTGCACATGACCAGGAAGTTGACCCCAATCATGTGTCACCACGGTCACGGGAACGCCGGAAGAATGCGCCATGTGACAGTGACACTTTGCTTTTTCTTTTGTGTGCGTGTGTGTGTGTGTGTGTTTCGTATAAGAAGGCCTTTATGCACAAACTTGATTAGATGTTTTAGAAAATGCATAGTAAGTACATTTCACACATTCCTTTTGATAGCAGAATAATCAATGCACCGTTTTGAAAACTACGTAAGCCAAACTAGAATCAGTTTATCTGTGAAAGTGTTACTGTGAAATTTTACATCACGCACTTGAAAATGTTTCACTATATTCTTACATTAGGAGTAAAACATAATGCTATTAAATGTTAAAATTCTGATAGAACAGGATGGTTGCAATTGTTTTTCCACATAAAAATGTGTTTTGTGATGCACGGATGGATGAATGAACAGAGGAGTGAATGGAGAATGTGGAGATAGATAGATAGATAGATAGATAGATAGATAGATAGATAGATAGATGTGGAGAGAGATAGATACATGGATGGATGGATGGATAGATGGATGGATGGATGGATAGATAGATAGATAGATAGATAGATAGATAGATAGATAGATAGATAGATAGATAGATAGATATATGTGGAGAGAGATAGATACATGGATGGATGGATGGATACATGGATGGATGGATGGATAGATAGATAGATAGATAGATAGATAGATGGATAGATAGATAGACAGGTTTTTTGACAGGTAGGTAGGGACGGAAGGATAGGCAGATAGACAGACTGACTCAAAGATCAAAAGACAGATTGATGGATGGATAGATACAGAGAGACGAGCACAACACACCACACATCACCAAGGTCTCCACTGAATGGTTCTCGATGCTTTGCAGGTTTCACGTACTTCTACAAGGGTAAGGAATACTGGAAGTTCAACAACAACCGGCTGCGGGTGGAGCCGGGCTACCCTCGCTCCATCCTCAAGGACTTCATGGGATGCGACCTCACGCCCGTCGAGCCCGACCTCCAGCCGACAGAGGACGAGGAAATCGTCATCAAGCTGGACAACGAAGGCACCACGGTCAAGGCCATCGCCATAGTCATCCCCTGCATCCTGGCACTCTGCATGGTGGTGCTGATGTACACCGTCTTTCAGTTCAAGAGGAAAGGGACGCCGCGACACATACTGTACTGCAAGCGCTCCATGCAGGAGTGGGTGTGACCCCGGGCGTGGCTCCTCCACAGCCACCAGACACGGTCCTGCCAACACCCCAACACTTGCGGACCTGTACCTGCCTACAGGAAGGACCTTTGCTTTGTCCCTCCCTTTGATGGGGATGATGGGTGCCACGCCCATGATCGCCCGCCCTTCTCCGGTTGGCCTGGTGCACCTGCTGTAGGACTCGGGATGGTGCGGATGGCAAGAGTCCCGCGGTGCGTCCAGTGCCCCTTCAGGTCTTCGCTGTTGGACGTGGACACGGATCAAACGCACGCTTAAACGTCGGTGGAAATCTGTCCTTTGTTGGTTGCTTTTCTATCTTATGGTCGTTTTTTTTCCGCTCGGCCCCGGTCTGTAATTTATTTTTTAGACGGAAATATCCAGAGCTCCCTTTAAAGCGCTCCCAAACCAAATGAAGACTTTCTCTTGAAGGAGAATCGATTTTCCTTTTTTTTTTTAACGCCATTTTTTTTGGCTTTTATTCGTAACTTCTTTTTTTCCGTTGGGGTGCTGGTGGGGGTGGGGTGGGTTAACGTCGACTGTTGTGGCAGTCTGTCTGAAAAACAGGGGCCAAATGATTCTGCAATATTTTCAACAGCCTTAAGTGCGGACTGCGTTTGCTGGGGGTTTTCGAAAATTCCTTGGGTGCGTTTTTCTCGTTGAGTTTTTTTCGTTGTCTTTTCTCAAGTGCATCGTTGCGTCTGTTGTAGAGCTTTTTTTTTTTTTCCCGGGACGCCCGAGCAGCCTAAATCTCGAAGCATATCAGTCCAAACTGAGGAACCACCAAGCCACTGGATCGCCTGCCAGTCATCGCTCGCGGCGCTTGCTCTTTTCTATCGTGTTTACACGGGCCGACGCTTGAGAAGGTTTTTCCCTTCCCTTCTCCGAAAGGTTGCTGTTCGAGACAGAGCATGTCTTCTCCTTCGGACTGCCTTGTTTTTCCATCTGGATGGGATCCGAGAACCTTAACGTATAAAAACCAGAATCGCCAGAGCAACTCAGGACAGCGCTTGACTCTACGTGTACGCAAGCCTTTACATCCAACTCCAACCCGGAAAAGAGAAAGTCACCCCTGCTTGTGTTTGAGGGACTGAGCTACGTCTTGAGGGTTATTTTATCAATGACAGAACTTCCTGTCGGGCTCATATGTGGCTCAGCGTAGTCGGTGGCTTGCTTCAACACTTGGACTTCCTGTGTGGGTTTTGGTCTCTTGGGTTCGACCGGACACGTTCACGACCTCCAATCAAAAGTGGTACTGACAACGCGCGATTTCCTTTTGGACGCAAAGCAAACCGTTCCGACGTGAAGGAAACAAGGCGTGGAAACTGTTTGAATGTGTCTGTGCTGATGCTAGATTTTTTTTTCTCTCGAAAAGGATGAAAACTGAACAGTTCTTCAAAGTCATGTACTTCTCGACTCGGTTTGGGACCGTCTGTCCTGACAGACCTAATAAATTAATCAGTAAATGAATAAAACGCCTTTTAGCTCTTTGTTCACACGGAGAGTCTTGAAAAACCACTAGAGGTGATTAGCGTCAAAATTAAATTGGAACAAACGAGTTTTGACCATTAACCAAATCATACAAGCATTCAGTTATACCAAGTCGGTAACGAGTCTCAACGAGTCTCCAAATCTCATACAGCTTTTCGAAAACCACTTTAAATGCCACTAAATCGACTCAAACTGGAAACCGCAACAGCATCCGACCTGAATAAAGGCGAATTGCTTTCATATTCAGCCACTCGCTGGTTCTACGATTCGCTTGTCAGAACATTTCAGCTTTAAAATGCTAAAGAAAAAAAGCCCATTCACTCGTTTCCACTTCATCTCCAGCGTGAAGGTTTTCAATCCTGCCAGACACAAAAGAACCAATGGTTCTCAGAAAACTCTGCGATTAACACATTCGATTAATAAAAAAGGTGAAAACAGCGGTCCAGAGCGTGTTTAATCTCACCGCAAGTTAACGAACGAAGACGGGATTTGATCATTCACTTTGCAATCGTTATCACCAAAGATCTTACACTTTTTCAATCATCATTCCACCTAATTACAATGCAAAATTTCACCAAAAATACCCCAAATCGATTTTTTTACAGTTTGTGTCAATCGCCAAAACGTCAAAATCGTAGAGACTAACGATGAGCCGGCGTTTAACAATTTAGCGACTTACTAGTCTTTATACTTAACGCGAGTGTAAAAGCATTTAAGTAAAGCAGTGGAGGTTGTAAACTGTACACAGAATATCAATATTCCTTTGCCTAAACGCCGTTTGGTGTTTTGTCGTACGGGAAAAACAACCTGTTTCGTAGTTTGTCTGTGCGACAAACCTCGTGGTGCTAGACGTTCCGACACTGGGAGAATCATCTTTGGATTTTTGTGGTGCTTTTATAGTTTGAACGCTGTGTAAAGACGATCCAGGTGGAACACTTCCGTGCGCTTCTTCCGATGGCGTGTTGGTGCTCGTGTCATGTTTACGTTTCGTTGCTTCACGCGTCGGTCCACCTCAGTTCTAACCCAGATCATCTCCATCTTCATGTTTCTCATCCCGAGATGCCAACAGAATCTCATTTTTGAGCGATGTTTAGGCTCGTTCCATCTTTATCCTTGTGTTTGTGATGTATGACGACCCATTTCATTGATCAATAAACAAATTTAAACATCTGTCCTGATCAGAATTTATTTTCTCATGTTGTCCATTGATTTATTTTTTTTCCCCCTTCATTTCGCTCCTAAACATCAGTCATTCTCTGCAGAATAAAAGTCCTAGTGGCACTTTATAATAACTATATGTAATTATACTCTAATGCAATATAAAGCATTTTCCCTACAATAATAGATCATAGTATGTACAGTGGCACCCCGACATACAAATGTTCTAGAAAATCACTTTTACCAAAAATACTGAATATTTATGTCAATGATTATGCGGATGTCAATCGACCTTAGGTATGTTATATTTGATTCAAAAATTTAAAAAACTACAATCTCTTTTTTTTTTACTCTGAACATAGTATTTGTAGGATTTATTGATTGCGTGAATTTGTTGGGATTGCGTGAATTTAAAAGTTGCTTATATTTTTGATACTCAGTACAAAGTACCCAAAAATTCTAAAAACTAAATATATATTTACAAAATGTATAAAAAAAAATCTTAAAATTTACTCAAGTACTACACCTATGGTTCATGTCCAAAGTGAAATACGATGTATTTCAGAGGTATAAAGTACTTGAGTAAACTTTGTGCAGAATTTGTGCACATTTTGTAAACTTTTTTTTTTTTTGGGCTACTTTGTACTGAGTATCACAAATGTAAGCAAATTTTAATTTCACGCAGGTCCAATACATTCTCTCAATCAAACAAACACAAGTACAAATACTAGGCTCAGTGTTTCAATGTCTAAAGTTTTTTTTCCAGTTTCTTTACGCGTTCATCGTACTTATTTAAAAAATTATTTTAGAATCAATTGTATAATGCATACATATACATATTGTATATTTACAAAATGTACAAAAACTCCTAAAATAACAGTCTATTTACTCAAGTACTTTACACCTCTGACGCATTTAAACCCAATTTGAAACACGACGGCGTAATTTATGCACATGGCAAATTTTCAGCTTCGTTTCTTGTAAAATCTGTTTTACAAACGCACAAATGGAGTCCACAGCTGCAGAATCTGGCAACAAAATTGTGATGCGCACACGAGTCCGTTTTTTTTTCGAGTACAGTTTTCCACGATGCTGATTTAATTCGACGCGTTGCGCTGTTTTATATAAGTCTTTATAGTCTAGAAAAGGTTGCAGGTACGTTGTGGTAATGACTGCGCGCGATGGAATAAAGCGTTTAAACAGCGGCCTGCGTATGTGTTTCTGAGCGCCGCGGCTACGGCGAGAGCTCGTTATCCTCATTAGTGCGACTGTGCTAAAGTGATTCAAGCTGCGGCAAGAAATTAGCTCCATTTCTCTGAATATCCACTTGCTCTCGGGTTCGTTCCAGTCCGTCCGGCACGACGCCTTACCGACTTTCCAGAAATACCACGAGAGCGAAGGAAAAAAACTGAAACTGCACACTGATAAACTAACATAAGCTCCACCCACTTACAAACTCATTTCATTGTGGCCCTGTGATACAATGACAATAAAGGCATTCTATTCCATTCTACTCTACTCTACTTTACACCACTCTATTCTACTTTACTCTACTCTACACCACTCTACTTTACTGTACTCTACTCTACTCTACTCTACTCTACACCACTCTACTCTACTCTACACCACTCTACACCACTCTACTCTACACAACTCTATTCTACTCTACTCTACACCACTCTACTCTACTCTACACCACTCTACTTTACTCTACTCTACTCTACACCACTGTACACTACTCTCTTCACCTGCCTGTGCCTATCTGTTTCCCTTTTTCGTTCATCCCTCTATCCATCTATATTTGTGATCGATCTTTTTTTGCCTGTTGTTTATGCTCAATCTTTCCATTCAACCATCTCCATTTGTCCAACTTTTCATTCATCGATCTGTTTATATCATCCATCTTTCCGTCCATCCCAGAACCACCAGGCTTTGCTAAAGCATGACAGCCTCTCAATTTCTATATTAAAATCTTGAATTCGACGTAACATTACACCACAAGTAAAAACTACACATCTAAACATCCAGACATAAGTCTAGCGTGCTCGTTGTAGGCGGCTGTGTCCGGTGACTCCACTTCACTATAGTGCAATATTGCATGTGGCCCTGGTAATGGTCCTAACCTTTGTTGTTGCTGTAATGATCAGCATTTAACCGAGACCTTCAGGCTGGAAACATGTTCTCGGAGAACTAATCAATACATGGCAAGGTTCACTTCACTGCCAGACATTAATCAGCCTCGTGGATCTCTTTTCCGAGCTCCGGAACGCCGCCTGTTTTTCTAGGTACCGGATTCTTCCCACGTCTTTTTCATCCGTCCTGACGCATCCTCCCGTCTCCCAGGAGTCTTCACTTCCGCTTAATTTAACCTGCTACAGATCCGACGACGGCTGAAACGTTACGCTTCATCGGGCAGGAGAGGAGGAAGACGAGGGTGGTACAAAAGGATGATGAGTGACGGCTGGAGAATATAGATGGAGACAAAAGAGACAAAGAAGTCAGGATTAATCAGAAAAGTGATTGTTTCTCTTTAGGGTTCAATACATTACACAACTCCTGGACGTCAAAAAGAAGTAAGTAAAAGGGAAAAAAGTATATTTTTTGTCTACAGGCATTAAGGACAAAGTGGGTTCCCATATACAAGGTTTTAATAAAGGACATTCAATTAATGCCAAATTGGGGACATATGGTCACTTGTGGGGACCTATGGCTGGGCAACATATTTATTTGTGTGTTTATTAGTTGGGTCCTGTATGCTAGTATTTAGCACCCAGTGGGGTCCTATAGGCACTTGTGGGGTCTTACGGCGGACCACTAACACACACACACGCCAGTAAATACACAAATATTTTTAACTTTTTTTTTTATCTTACATTCAGTAGAAGACAATGTTGTGTAGCTTTATCGCTGTGGCCTATCCAAGCTACCAATAACAATATAGTTTATAATTGGCAAAGTGTTGCAAAGTATGGAGATCAAGAAACGTTATGGCAATAAAAAGAGGAACGACACGTCTTTTCACAAACAGGAATTATTACATTTTTGATTTATTGTCTTGAGGGTGAAACGTTTGACGTAACTCAAGCATTACTTGCATGCAACGAGTAATATACTCCTGAAAATACAATTAGTAATACGTTACACTACTGTGTATTACAGTAATATATTACTTTTGTAATGTGTTACTCCCAACGCTGATAATCAAGCAGGTGTGTTTTAAATATACACATATATGTATTTATCATCTCTCCCGCCGTTTTACTGCGTTAATCACTCGACAGAAACACGCTCTACAAAAACGTGAAAAAGCTGGCTGTGTAATTTGCGCTTCTATATCCAACAGTTATTTAATCGCTTTGTATCCCACGTGCAAGGCCAAAGCATCCGCGATGCTAGCGTCTAGCCACAAATATTCCTACAATTAGAGTCATGGGAGCCGATGCGGAGTGAGGACCTTGAAAGAGACAGCAATTAAAGCGAAGGAAGAGAGAGAGAAATGAAAGATGAAGCTAAATGAGCAGTTTCGGACCTGTGGGGCTGTAACTAGTAATGAGCGGATCTGGTTTTCCAGTCATGTGAGGCATGTGAACTCATTAATCGTATGCGCGCGAATTAAGCAGTTACGGATAAAAATAGAGTCGTGCGATATATTGGAGTGGACGGATGGACGAGGCGTCTCCAAAAGACCCTGCTTTGGATTAATTGTCTTGCTTTGGAGTTTAATTGGACGCCCTGCGTAACAGACTAATGTAAAGCTACGGCGCTAGGCTAACAAGACGTTAGCTTTCACTTATAGTCTTTAGCATAAATGCTAATGCTATCCCGCTATTTGGTTGCGGAAGGTATAATAGTATTTTAACTCGTTTTACCTAACTCTAATTCTCACCCTAACGCTAACACTTTTATTAGCTACCTTTTAAAGTACCGGGTCGGATCCACTTTTGCCTTCAGAACTGCCTTTATTTTTGTGTCGTAGTACAACAAGGTCCAGGCAACATTCCTCAGAGATTTTGGTCCACGTTGATAAAATTAAAAAATGGTAAAATTCTTCTGTTCGTCGCCGATTTAAAAACCGGGACTGTACAACGCAGGGTTCAACGCAGAAGAATTAAAAGGCGAAATTCCAACAATCAAGGGTTAAAACACACAAAACGCTGTACGACAATTTACTGTTTTTGGTTTATTGTTAATATAAAAGTCAAAGTGGACTTTTCACTTCTCTAAACAGTCGTTACGTCAACGGTTTTGTCTTCGCTTCATTCCACTCCACAAAAGTGTTCTTTTCTTCCAAGAAAAGGTCTTTTCTTTCCTTGGTGTTGAATTGACACTTTCCCAGTGTTGAAATGAACAGTATTGTTTCTCATTTCAGATCTCAATGGCTTTCCGTAATTTCGTGCCAGGGATCAGCTTCAGGCTTTACAGTCCGTCATTTTAATTGACACTTGTTGCATGTATAAAAGATCCAAATTGCTTCCCTAGAGATTCGGCCGAAGATGAATGATACACCCCTAACCACTATTAATTCCATTCGCCGCCTTCCTCCATCCGTCAGCTTGTAGGTGATTAGCTCCCATTAAAAGTAAGCCCACTGAGAAAACGGCTAATCAGTTTAAAAATCAGTTGCACAGGGGTTTCTATCCTCCGCATGTGCCGTGGGGAAACTGAAGACGCTCAGGAGAGTTTCCCACATCAGTGAAAACGTCAGAAATCTGCCAAAATACAAAAAAATCATGGCGGATAAGATTGACCTGGAGAGATAAGAGAGCCACTGTGGCTGATAACAGCTCACCAAAAAAACTGAGAAAGAGAGAGAGATAGAGATAGAAGATAGACAGACAAATTGATAGAAGGTAGTCAAATAGATGGACCGACAAACAGAGAGAATGTTTGAAGATAGACAGACAGATTGATAGAATGTAGCCTAATAGACAGACAAACAGAGAACGGTAGAATACAGATAAATTGATAGAAGGTAGACAGAGAGACAGAGAGAACGGTTGAAGATAGACAGACAGTTTGATAGAAGGTAGCCAACCAGACAAATAGAACGGTAGAATTTATAAGAAGACAAATTGATAGAGAGTAGCCAACCAGATAGATAGGTAGGTTAGATAGATAGGTTGATGGAAGGTTGCCAACCAGACAGACAGACAGAAAGAACAGTTGAAGATAGACAGACAGACAGACAGGTTGATAGAAGGTAGCCAAACAGACAGATAGAAGGAACAGTAGAACATAGGCAGGTTGATTGAAGGTAGCCAAACAGACAGACAGACATAGAACGGTAGAATATATAGACAGACAGGTTGATAGAAGGTAGCCAAACAGACAGAAAGAACAGTAGAAGATAGATAGACAGGGGGATGGACGGTAGCCAACCAGACAGACATACAGACAGAAAGAAAGAACAGTAGAAGATAGACAGACAGGTTGATAGAAGGTAGCCAGATAGAAAGAGTAGGTAGCCAAACAGACAGATAGAAAGAACAGTAGAAGATAGGCAGATAGAAGGAACAGTAGATAGACAGAAGATAGACAGATTGATACATAGAAGGTAGCCAACCAGACAGACAGACAGAGAACGGTAGAATATATAGACAGACAGGTTGATAGAAGGTAGCCAATCAGATAGACAGAGAAAATGGTAGAAGATAAATAGACAGACAGGTCGACGGAAAAGCTAGAAGATATACAGACAGACAACAAGATAACAAATAGACAAACTGTTGTTAACCCTTTGAGACAGTAGAAGTCGAGTGGCTCTGCAGACAGTGACGTCAGCGCAGATGTTCCAGGAGGATGATGGCACCAATAATGGTTCCTCAATAACTTCTCAAGCTAATCCCGTCTGACTCACGTTTACACCCGTCTGTTTCTTTTGGGCTAGAAGAAAGTCAAGTCAGCACATGGTGGACACGAGAGACGTCAGACGCTCATCTGTGTTTATGTGGAACACTTACGAGTAGTGACAATATTTTCCAAAGGAGACGTCTGTGTTTTCCTTCCGTGGCCTGTGAACCGACGGAATGGAAGGACGGACACGGCAGCTTCAAAGCCGATGGTGGATGGAGGCGAACGAGTGATGAATACGAAGAGGAACAAAGTGAGGCTGTTCAGACGGACTGGGAATGTCGAGTCAAGCTGGGAAGTTCTGGCTGACGTTCCCTCAGACGACCTCACACGCTGTGTTGTGGTTGGATGGGGATGTGACAGATGTGGGTGATATCGATCCGTGAGAACAGAAGTCGGACACTACTGTTTGGAAAATGTGGTGATTTATTAACACTGTACATGATAACTTGGAGTAAAAATTCCGGAGTAATCATTCGTGTTGGAACGGTTCCTACTGAAGCCGGTGTCGGCCAATGAACACAGAGATTGAGGCTATTTTGTGCAGAACATAATTTACCGTATTTTCTGGACTAAAAGCCACTACTTTTTTCATAGGTTTTGAACCATGCGGCTTTTACGAAGGTGCAGCTATTCTGCAGATTTATTGATAATGAAGATAAGTACGGTAGATACGTTTATTTTCTCTTTTTTTCGGTCCCATTTTAATCAGTAAAGTTGCTGCCGTGTTAAAATGCAGGTTAGAAAAGGATCTATTTAGTTACACACATGTACATTTACAATTCAAAATCGGTGCGGCTTATAGTCCATAAAAAATACGGTAACTACTTTTTCAGAATTGTTATGTTATGTATTGATCTATTCGTTCTTCAGTTTTCTGAACCACTTTTCTGTTTCTAGGTGAAGGAAAGCATTTACTACATTGATACAGAAGAACTCTACACAAAGTTGAACTCTACACACAGACCAACACTACACAGAGTTGAACTCTACACAAAGAACAAAACTGCACACTTAAGAACACTACACAGAGTTGTGCACTACAGTGAGTAGAACGCTACACAAAGAACACTTCACAGAGTCGAACGGTACACACAAAACAACACTACACAGAGTTGAATACTACACACAGAAGAACAATACACACAGTTGAATACTACACACCGAAAAACACTACACACTGTTGACACTTCACATAGAAGAACACTACACATAGTTAAACATTACAAACAGAAGAACACTACACAGAGTCGAATGCTACACATATTTGAACACTACAAACAATTCAACACTACACATGGAAGAACACTACACAAAGAGTAGAACGCTACACACTGAGGAACAATACACAGAGTTGAATGTTACAAACAAACGAACACTACACAGAGTTGAACGCTACACACAGTTGTACACCAAACACAGAAGAACACTACACAGAGTTGAAATATACACACCTAAAAACACTATACAAAGCTGAGCACAGAGTAGAACGCTACGTACACACTGAGGAACAATACACAGAGTTGATCGTGACAAACAAAAAAACACTACACATAGTTAAACAATACAAACAGAAGAACGCTACACACAGTTATACACTACACACCGAAAAACACTACACAGAGTTGAACGCTACACTCAGAAGAACACCACAAAGAGTCGATTGCTACAATCAAAAGAGTACTAAACAGAATTGAACACTACACACAGAGGAAAGAAACAGTTTCTTTTCAAATTTGAATTGTTTGGCAAATAACTGGTATCAACTGTATTTTTCTGAGTAATGTGGTGATTTTTGCGACTTTTTTGTTCATATTTGCTAGCTAATACGTAAATGAAACCATCGGTTCTGACGGTCTATTAACACCATTCTTTAAAAGATACCGGAAGAGATAGAAATAAAAAAAAACACTTTGAAACACCTCATGGTGGATTGTGCACGATGTGTCATCACACGTCTCTCTCAAGTGATAAATGAGATAAAGATGATCGTGACAATGAGTAACGAACTCTAACTCACCGAGTGGCGTTTTCATTCTGAAGAGCCGAATGGCAGATGGATAGAGCGTCTGCCTTCTCTTGACCAGATGGGTGCCAACACGGGGGCTTCACATCAACACCATAGCCTTCGTCAAACCTTGACGCTCGTCTAAAAATACCAGTTCAGCTCCACATCGCTTTGAAACCACTCATGGATAATCCTAGAAGTCTGGAGGAGTCTGGTAGTCTAGCCTCCTTGGAAACATCTTTGGATCTTATCGAGCCTCTCAGATTCAAATGACGGGTTGAGTATTGTTGAATGTCATATAGATCTAGTGAAGCTCTTTCACGTTTGTAAAAAGCTAAAACAAAATTGTGTGTAATGGGATGAGAGAAGTGAAGTGGGTTAATCTTGGTCCACAGATTATAACACCCATAATGGATTATAGTGGTAAACCAAGGTATTTAAGGTTTACTTGGTTAAGTGCATTATAAGAACAAACATTTGACCTTGAGACCTTTGCTTGTGTCTTCACTTTGTTTACGCGGCTTTGTTACTTTTATCCTAAGCGACTTACAGAACAAGCTGATCGGGAAACCGGAAAGCAGTTTTGATAATTACAAATATTCCTCTTGTTACCCTCAAATCGCTATTTGGATGGAGATAAAGTGCCGGGTCAGATTCGGTTTGAACAATTCTTCGATTTCATTGAAAGCCATAGTAGTCAATAAGTTGTCCAAATTTAAGTTGTCCATATTTTAGAAAACCCTTGATTTTTGGAGTGAAATTCATATTTTTATTTATTTGTCTCAAATATTTGATCTCATGCCACACCATGTAAAAAAAGGTATATTTTTAGAGGAAATGGGTTGTAATCCAGCATTAGCGCTCATTGAACTAGCATGGAGTATAATTCGAACCATAGTAAGAACAGTGAGTGCAGATGGCGGCATAACGGGAGGTTTAAAGGTTTTTGGCAAAGGCAGCGAGCACAAAAGTTTACAGCGTCTCGTATAAAGTAGTACAGTATCTTTTAAATCCTTTTCTCGTTTCCCCGAGAGATTTATACGCTGGATTTTACGTCTCGCCAGATGTGTGTTACTGTTTTCGAACTGAGCCCTGACGAACACACAGATGAAAGCCAAAGATGAGCTCACTGACAGATCAGGATGGGATAGAAACGCAGACAACAGGGGGAAAAAGAGAAAACAATGAACCAAAAAGAAACAATTCAAGAAGGAAACTCAGGTGGAACATCTGAGCATCCATCACAAAAACGGACGCAAGAACATCTTCTCTCTTCGGGGACAAAATTACGGACAAATATTGTATCAGTTTGTCCTTGGTTGCCATAGGGACAGTAGATCCTCGCGTCGGCAGAATTAGGTCGGAATTATTAGCACATGGTCTGGTCTCCTGACATGATGCTTAGAATTGGCTGGGGACTCATAGCTCTCAGACTGGTTTGAATTTATCACAGGACAGAGCATCAAACTGGTTTTCATCCGATAAAGAGCATATACGTACATAAAAAACAAATGCTGCTCTGGAAAAAAATGTCCCTTCATCCATCTTCTTCTGCATAACTGGGACTGGATCTTCCTCATCACCTACTTCAGGAGGACCCACGCGACCCTTGAGTTATAGTCCTTCCGGTGTGTCCTGGGTCTTCCTCTGGACATCCTTCTGCTGAGACCAAATTCCTGGGGAGATCTTCCGAAGACTTCTGGAAGAGATGCCCAAGCCTCCTCGGCTCAATTTAAAGTAGAAGTGTCTCTACCTTCTCAGACCCTAGACTAGAGAGTTCCTCATGGTTGTCCAACCCTGTGAAAGAAAGTCATTTTAGCTGCTTGTATCCATGACATAGTCTTTCCACTCTTGAAGGTGAGAACATAAGTGGATCATTTGATTGAGAACTTTATCTTGAGGTTCTTTCTCCAACGCAATAGACTGGTACCACAAGAATGCTACTCTCTGTACCACCTTTTGACCATCACAGGTCAACAAGAACCCCCAAGACACTTGAACCCTTCTACTTAAGGCATGATCATCCCTCCATCCTGCTGTGGGCACACTTCCCATTACTGGTTGAGAACCATGGCCAGGAACTTTGAGGTGCTGAGTTTGGATCCAGGCGGTGCTATCCAACTGCAAGCCTGCTCAGTGCCTGGTGTAGGTTCTGGCCTGTTGACGCCAACAAGATTAAATCACCTCCGGGCAAAAAGTACATCACTCTGCGCTCAGGAGAGGAGTAAAACACAGAAAAAAAAAGTATTTTCATTAGCAAGACATATAGTCTCATAATTTAAGACACTCTTAGGTGCAGTTGTGTTTCGGTTCCGGACACAATACTGTGCAGCCTTTCTATTCAGTTATTAGATGTTTTATAATTACATGTTTAGTATATGAGTCTTCGGTCTAGTTTTAAATCTGTTTCTGAGTCTCGGATTGTGCTAGGCAGAGCATTCCAGAGTTTTAGTGGCAAGTATGCAAACAATCAAGAGATTTTTACTATTGGACAAAGAAATAGACAAACTAGTCCAGAAGAATCAAACCAAGGACTAAAACCAAGTCATTTCAACAAACTTTTCTACCAAAATTCCACCGTGTCTAGTCATTTCCGTGTAACACAACAGTCCTAATTCTGCATAATCCAGCTCTTTATACGTACAGAGACAAAAACGGCTTGAGTCATCGCAAAACAAGACCAAATCTAACTCCAAGTTATGACGTATAATTATGTAATCACTGACTGTCTACTGAAAAGGCCAACAACTGAACAAATAAAACAAATGAAATGAGACTAGACAGAGCGATTACCGTCTGACGAGGACACAAAAAGGCGAATGGATTCATTCCATCTTCTCTGGCAATTAAAAGGAAAGTATCTGTGGTGATGAAGTGGGCAGAATGATGGATGTTTGGAAGGAGACGGGCACCATGCCAGGATAATTGCATTGTTTATCCATTACTATTTCCATCCATGTCAGACAGAAGGAGAAACAGGGGTGGATGTCACCGTGTGCGTTAGTGTTTGTGCGTCTGCAGAATATCGGCTTCCTGTTGTGTGGCAAACATTAATTATGAGGTCATGAGACCCGTGACGAATGATGCCAAGCGTTTAGGTCGAAACTCACATTCAGTGGCTGGTTCAGAGTTGCTACTCTATGTGAATACACACGTCCAATCATCCATCCTTTTTCAAAATTTTTCTATTTCTGGGTCATGGGGCGCTGGAACCAATCACAGCAGCACTGGTGGGAAGGCGGGATATTCACTCTGGATTGTGGCCAACCAATCACAGAGCAGGACACACTAGGCTTACCACTTTTGATAATGAAAAATAATGGGGCGGGGCTACAGGGGGGGGGGCCGATGACGTCACTTTGCATACAGTGACCACAGCTAAAAATAGGATACATAAAAAAACTGTTTCTTTAATAAATATGCAGTTATTCTTTCTCTTTACAAACAACATTAACAGACTTTTCTAAAAATAAATAAATAAATAATAATAATAATTGGTATTTTAATAGGGTGGCTAAAATATTTGTCAATTTTTGCAGTGTTACAATATAGCTAGTAAAGTAAAAAAAATGTGTACTGGATATTTTGCATGAAATGCAGCTTTAAAAAAAAAACAAGACCCGTCCTGTATCGATTTAAAACGAGAGGTGCAATTTAAATCTCAAATACGGGACAATTCTGTATTTCAAGGGAGGTGTGGCAACCCTAGGACACACCCATTCACACACTCACTTGGATACGCGTTTTTGGACCGTGTGTGTGCTGTGATTGGCTCTCAATATATAGGGGATTTTTTTTTTTTCAACAGGGTTCCTACAGCTGTCGATTAATGTTTTCTGAGCAAACATGAAAACAAAAATGGTATAGATGCGCTCTCACTTTCAGAAGATTCGAGTTCTGAGCATTTTTAAGGCACTTTTCACAGTTTTAACTCTCTCAAACCGCAAAAATAAATCATTTTCTCCTTCACCGCGGCACGTTTTAAGACTTCCCTTAAGCGCTTTAAACGAAAATCAAGTCCGAAATGAAAGCCAGCGCAATCCAAACATTAGTTAGCATTTGGGTCACCAGAACACAGAAGCCGCGATCAGAGACGACAACATAGACTAAATACAAGCTGAAGGTTATAAAAAGAACTTGATCTGTTTTTCTTCAGAAATCAGCGATTAGTCGTTCCCGAGGGGGGCAAAGTTGAAAGTTCCGGGAACCTAAACAAGCAAGGAGTATTTTAAGTTTGGAATTTCCATATATTTATTAATTTAGGCTTGTCAGGCATCGGTTGACAAAGAACAGTATTTGTCTAAAGGCTGAAGGTTTACAGTTCGAACAATATATGTTAGCGAGAAGGTTTTCGGTATCAGCTTGAGCTTTTTATTGATTCATTTGCAGAATTATAATATAACTATAATTATTTATTTGATGCAAAAATATCCACACAAACTGTAAGCGAAATTGACAAGCAGAGAATATCATCACATTCAGAAGTCGTGCTGTAAAAAAACAAATCTTCCGTTTGAACGGTTTTCCGATTCTCACCTGGGAAAACGGATCTGTCTGGTTCAAACCAAATAGATTTTTGCGATAAACCAAATATAGAAAAAAGCACATTTGCGTTAAGGTCATACATTCTCAAGCTGGTAAAAGATTAAAAAAAAAAAAACGAAAGAAAGATTGAAAATTTGAGTTTTTTTTTATATTTTGCATCTTTATTTTATTAAATGTTTGAAATTTTGTTAAAAAAAGAAAAAAAAAAGTCCTCTAAAACTTCCAGCCTTTACATTTGTGCTAAACATATTAAAATCTTCCACAGTTTAGCAAGACAAATTTGCATGACATTGCTTTTATAGAAAATTAAACTATCGGAAGCCAAAAAAAAAACTATTTACTCAAAGCACCAAACAAAAATCTTCTATGGGACCAAAACACTCTAGAAATCTCTAGACTCGGGATCTAAACATCACTAATGTACAACACTTTACACTAACTCTCAAAGAACTGAAAATATGGATTGTAGACTCCCAAAATACAAATAACAAAGCCTGTGATCTTTATAATCAAAATAAAAATAATTATGTTACATTTTATTACAAAATGGTATCATAATAATGGTAATAAATCCAATTCATAAATACACATTTTGCAGTATGCTCATTTATGTATTATTAAAGTCTGCCGTGCTTTGGCATTAATAAAAATGTTTAAATTGATGTTCCATACATTTGCTAAAATTACAGATTTATTTAAAGATTAATCTAGAAATAATCTAAAAAACTAATCAATGCACATTTTTAGTATGTTACATAGTATAAACATATGTAATGTAATATGTTATATACCGCTAAACAGTTAGTTATCTAAACAATCTGTTAATTAAATATGAATCAAACAATATATTAATAAAATATAAATATGTCAACACGTTAATTGCTTCACGTTAATTGCTAACTTAATTGTTATTTGTTCTTTATATTCTTCTATTTTCATCAGTTCACAGCTCAGAAAAAGTCAACTCCAATGATATCATCCGTTCGGTGCCATAATTCTAAAAGCTCGGGGGAGGAAGAAAAAAAAAACTTTACATACAAACATAGATTATAGCGATTTACTGTTCTTGTCTAAAGACAAATTATGAGTCTGGAGAGATTGTGCATGTACACATAGTTTTTCTGCTATGTTAACTAAAACACACACGTAAAGTGTAGAATGAAAACACACCCTCCTCAAATAAATCTCCAGATTTATGGTGGCAATATACTTGTTCTTTATTTAAGTGTGTTATCATTCGAATCAAATTCCGTTGATGTGTTGGTGTAAAACACTTTGGTGTGTAATCCTATAGTCACTATTCTGCTTTTACTCAGTGTATAAGTTATAAATAATAAGTCTGACAAATCATATTCATTTTTATTTTCTGGGATTAAAACTATTTATTTGATATGCAATATTGACATTCATTATTAAAAAAAAAACAGCAACTAAGAATACATAAAATTGTTTATGTTGTTTATTTTAATTACATTGTGCGTGTGTGTAGGTGTATAATTATATTACATATATATATTTATATATGAGTGTGTGTGTGTGTGTGTATGTATGTGTATATATATAAATAAATACAAACAGTATATATATTTTAGGGCATATAATCACTTTGTTTAACCTAATTTCATTATAATCTTAAAATGATATAAATGAATCTCTAAATTACTCTCTATTTGTGGTAAATATATTTTCCACATTGTGTAATTAGATCTGTAATAGAAACACTGTAATTTTCACAATGGACATGTGTGTGTTTTCGATTAAAAAATTTTAATGTATGAAGCCTTAATGTACATTTTTAGCCTGTACAATGCGCTAAAATATCAACATGACAATAATCAAATAAAACAAAATCACATTTATTTTTTTTTTTATCATGAGGACGTCTTGTGTTAGATAAACGCAACACAAAAAAAAAAACAAAATTCCCAAAGTGTATATCATCCCAGCACTATTAGTGTCTATATATATGTCTGTAGTTACACACACACAAACACACCCACACACTCGGCATGCACACATTCCTCACGCAAAAAAAAATTGAAACAAAATATATATAATGGTATTTACCTAACCCTACGTTTTCAGACCGAACGCTTTGATGAAAGCAAACCGCACGTAGAGGCGATGACAAATGGAAAGCATTTGTGTGTTGAAACAAAGGGTGTGTTTCTATTGGCCGGCGCGTGAGACCAGGAGAGAATGAGAAACAGGTGTGAGGCGAGGTCACATGACTCCAGAGAGTCGGATCTGTAGCGTGTGACCGCATCTTCAGATAGATAACGTTACGGGAAATCGTGGGAGTAGAAGAGTTTTCAGCTCAACGCAACGGGAGATCTACGCGCTAATGCTAACTATTCGCTAACCGTATTGCTGCGTATTATTAGCCAAACGTACTATTATTGTATAAAGTATTTACACAAATATAAGAACCAAATATGCGCGTAAATATAAGCCCCCATTTGTCCGTATTTCAAGTCAGGAACAATTACAAATAAACGGAAACACGTCGTCTTTATGCAGCGGTGTGTGTGTGCGTGTGCGTCTATATAACGTTAAACAATGGTGCGTAGACAGACGTGCTACAGTATAAGCTTTTATTAGCTCAATGACAGAAATAAAGAAACATTTGATACACAGCAACACTTAACAGAGACAAAATAACACTGGAAGAATTAAACTAGTTGCAGTACAATAAGTTATATTAGCTTAGCTTAGCGCAACCGGCTACAAACGAGTCCAATGTGCCATCGCAGAAAGAGTCGAAACAGTTGAAAATGAAGAACACGGACAAGGAGTAAAAAAAAAAAAAATCTAAGGAACAGACACAATCAAAACGCTGGGTCACTGCACAGGGGATAATAATCCTTGATGAATGAAGTCCTGACCACTAGCATCGACTTCTTGTTATCTATTATTTAGGTAAAACGATATCAAAATGAATCGACTCACAAGTTAGGTTTGTTAAATAAAGAAAAAAATGTTTTTTTAAGAGAATAATAACATAATTAAACCACCTTTTTGCTTCTTATTTTATATTTTAATCAATAAATCTCACTTAATACATTTCAGTATACTTATATTCTAATCAACGTATTTTGTACGTAGACTCAAATTTATTTACAATAAAGGGGAAGTATTACATTAATAATATCTGTACGTTTTTCAACTTCTGTTTACCACTTGTAACTTGCGTATTTATGTTTTGATAGTATCAGTTCATGACATCATGATAAAAACGATACTTTTGTATCGTAGAATGACGCAGTACTAAATCTCAGGAGTGTTAATAAAAGCAGAATCGGACACTTTGTTATGAACGTAATTTGAGTTTGAATTTGAGTAATTTTGAGAAATTGGTTACTCCTTGTGTTGAAATCCCATGTCTAAACACATTTAAAACCGTTTACTCCCTATCAGTTACTCCCTTCCCTTCACTACTCTTTATGGTTTATATTGTTCTCATCTAGTTTTTAATGAACTTGTTCGTATCTTGTATATGTATTGAATTTTTATGTATAGTGACCATGACAGTTGTGATCGTAAAAAAATAGTTTATTGAAATATTCTTAGTTTGTTATTATTATTATTGTTGTTGTTGTTGTTACTATCAATAATAATAATAATAATAATAATAATAGCATGATAATAACAATAGTAATACAAAATAGAAACATAGATTGATTATAATAATTATATTACATTACATTAATAATAATAATAAATATAATATAAAAAAATAAATATTGTATTATCGTTGTCATTATTAATACCAATTGTTATTGTTGTATATATAATATACAAAATAATAATATTTATTATTATTAATGATGATGATATTATTATTATTATTATTATTGTTATCAATAATAATAATACTATAAAATAGAAGCAAAAATATTTTATCCATCATTTTTATTTATAATAACAATAATAATGGATTTTCACGAGTCGTTTTTTCAGGGGTTCGTCTTTCGTCTTGTGTGCAACAGCCCATTTTCCACCAATTCTCTCCTGCTCGTGTATCCGAGAACAACATCTGGAAAACAATTCAACGAAACTCCGGTTTGCCTCCAGTGTCCAGAGCAAGAGGAGAAGATGTTCACAGCTGGAGTCTGGGAGAGTTGAAGGAGTGTCTGGGAGTAACGGCGTATGAATCCCATGAATTTTTGAGAGTTTTCCAGAAAAGCTGATCCAGTCATCTGGGTGTTCTCCACTGACCACACACCCGGACTTTCTCTCGGGAAGAACACAAACTGCTAGGGTGAGCATACATAACACATGTCCATACAAATATGTGTTAGTTTTCTTTTTCTTGTTTTTTATTTTATTTTTTTTTTTTTTCGAATATAGCTGAAAAAAAACAACAATTTCACGTTTGATTTACCATTTGTTTGTAAATCTCCCCATTAGTTTGTGGGTTTACTTCTCTGTGATTGGTTGGGAGACACACCCACAATCCAGGGTGTGTCTCCCGCCTTCAGGCCCAAAGTTGGCTGTGATTGGCTCCAGCTTCTCATCCCCCAGAAATGGAAAATTAGTTCAGAAAATGGACAGATTAATCAAATACCAGAGGAGTAAAGTACTTGAGTACACTACAGAAATGTTTGTACATATTGTAAATATTTTTTTTTCATTTTTAGAATTTTTGGATACTTTGTAAAAATACAAGCAACTTTTAAATTCACGCAATCCCAATGAATTCACGCAATCAATAAAGTACAAGTACTAATAGAAGTACAAATACTATTCTCAGTGTTTCAATGTCTAAAGAACATTTTTCAGTTGCTTTACACGTTCGTCGTACTGTTTTTTCTTTTTTTTAGAATCAATTGTATTATACATATGTATACATATTGCATATTTACAACAATTACAAAAAGTCTACTCAAGCACTTTACACTTCTGTCAAATACACACACATCAAATTGTCTAAAACAATTTTGAACATTGTGTATATTTATCAATCTTTGGAAAGTCTAAAAAACAAAAAACTAAACCTTTTTGCCAACTATTGCATTATGATATCAGCAAAGCCATGAGCATCTTAAAAGAAATGAATTAACCTCTAGATAATAACCATTAAAAAACGGCTATGAAAGAGTGAGTTGAGGCCGGTGCAGGAGTTCATTCGAGGTGAGAGTAGAGAGAGAGAGAGAGTTAATGAGCAGTGAAGCGTCAGGCTCTGACCTTTAAGACATTCAGACCGGATGCTTCCACCGTAAAGTTCACTGGCAATTTTAAGGGTGATGCCGCTTCAGGAGGACATTTCTATAACCCAGATTCTTCCCTCTTAAACCTGCACTTATATAAAACACCATTGTACGTGTAAAATAAAACGTAAAATAGTAAATACGTTTTTGAGGGATACAGTATATGTAACAAAATGAAAAACAGCCCAGGTGGCTGGATGGATGAATGGTTGGATGGATGGATGAATGGATGGATGGTTTGTTGGCTGACTGGTTGATTGGTTGGTTGGTTCGTTTGCTTAGTTGGTTGGCTTAATAGTTGTTAGCTGACTGGTTGGTTGGTTGTTTGGTTGACTTACTAGTTGGTTGGTTTGCTGATTGGTTGATCATTCGGTTTGTTGGTTTTCTGGTTGGTTTAGTTGGTGGTTTTATTGGTCGGTTTGTTGGTTGTTTGGTTGGTTTGTTGGTTGAAAAGACAGATGGATGGATAGATGAATTAATTAAAATATGGATTGTTGGTTGGGCAGATAGACGGATGGATGGATGGATAGATATATGAATGGTCGATTTGTTGGTTGGTTGAAAAAATAAATGGATGGATAGATGAATGAATAAAAAGATGGATTGTTGGTTTGGCAGATAGACAGATGGATGGATGAAAGGTCGGTTTATTGGTTGGTTGGTTGGTTGGTTGATTGAAAAGACAGATGAATGGATAGATGAATTAATAAAAAGATGGATTGTTGGTTGGGCAGATAGATAGATGGATGGATGGATGGATGGATGAATGGTCGATTTATTGGTTGGTTGGTTGGTTGGTTGGTTGGTTGGTTCAAAAGACGTATGGATGGATACTCTGACTCTGTCCTTGCCCCCCTCTTCCCTTCTTTCTATCCCTCTGTCTTTCCCTCCTTCTTCGCCCTCTCACTCTATCTCTACCTCTCTCCACCTTCCCGTCTTTATCGACGCCTGTTTCTCAAATTCCCCTTTTGACTCGTCTCTTTCTCCTCTCTTCTCTCTCTCTCTTCCTCCCTTTTCTCTCTCTTCCTTTCTTTCTTCCTACCCCTTCTCCCTTCCTCTTTCTCTCCCCCTCTACCTCGCTATCAATCTCGTATTCTTTCATCATTCTTTGCCTCCACTCTGACTTTTTCTTTGCCCCTTTCTTCCCCTCTCTTTCCTTCCTTCTTTCCCTCTCACTCCATCTATTCCTTTCTCTCCTTCGCCCTATCTTTCTCCTCACCCCTCTCTCAAAATTCCCCTTCTATTCATCTATTTCTCCTTCCTTCTCTCTCTTTCTTTTCCTCCCTTTTACTCTTTCTTCCTTTCTTCCTCCCGTTCTCACTCTCATTCTCTCCCCGGTTCCTTCATAATCAATCTCACACTCTTTCCATCTTCTTTTCCTCCATCTCTGACTCTATCCTTGCCCCCCCCCCCCCATCACCCCATCTCTTCCTCTTTCTCCACACCCCTCTCTATCTCTCTCTCCATCCGTCCAAATTTTTCTCTTCTTCCCTCATTTTCCCTTCTATTCACCTCTTCTCTCTTATTTCTGACTCTTTCTTTTTCTTTTTTTTTCCCATCTCTTCCTCTGCCTCGATTCTGTCCTCTCTTCTTTTCTCGCTCTTCACTCTCCCTCTATTTCTCTCTCTCACTTTTAAATAGAACACAGTTGCTTTATTATTCAGCCACTCCACTAGTGCAAGTCATTAAAAAGCAAATATTGAGATCACTTGGGAAATAATAACACGCTCTATTACATGTCGTTTTAGACCAGCGATCTGTATTCGCACCTCCATTAGCACGGCTTTAACCAAACCCACTTCACTTGCACAACACAATTAGCCTCGTGGAACCGTGTTAAACTCAATTCATTTTTTCGATTAGAACACAAGCAGAAAAATGTGTACATGGGTGTTTGTGTGTGTATTTTCTTCTCTTTACATGGTGGTTTAAGTACTATATTAACATGTTTAAAATGGCAAGGCTCAACGAAGCAGTGGGAAAGAAACAGATTTAGGTAAAAAACAAATAGCAAATTTTGGACTTTGAAGCTGGCGAGTTAAAAATAGTTTGTTCTTTCATTTGTTGTGTGACTCTCGTGCTGTTAACACAACGAATAACCGTTATTGTGGTGTGAATTTGGTAGATTTTCACACAATTGGAATTGCTTTGTGGCATTTTGTGTATTATATGTTGTAGGCTGAATCAATGTTGTCCCACTTCTGACACCAAATGTGTGTATCCCTCATCATAGTGATCAAATACGTTTACATTTTTCATTAATCAAAACCATGCTGATCGTGTTGAGGCGTCAACTCGCTGTGAACTATCCAAGGTGCTGAACTGTCCAAAAACCATCATGATCGCGAAGCTTCTGGTTGACATTCAGTGAAGATAACAAAACTCAAACCAGCCTGTGTCAGTCGATTCTAGAAGATAAATCCACGTTAACCATCTAGCATTGAAGCCGCTGTTAATAAACTCCTAAAGCGACCTTGACTGATACTAAAAGTCCAGACACGTGTGCTGTTCACATTGCCGACATAAAAAAATCCCACGTTCTACTTTCCGTCCAGCTCTTGTTTGTCTTCTTCAACCACCATGGGTAACTAACTCGCATCTAGTTACGTTGCTGTACTCCATGAGTTGCATCGTGAAGAACTACGGTGGCCCAGTTGGATAATAATTGTAACCGTTTCTTTATCGTAAACGATCAGAGCTCTGGCTCATTGATCAGATGTCGGCTGTTTGCTCAGATAAGACACAATCCATCTTCTCCCCCACACGCTGGACTTTCGGTCTAATCACATCTGGTTCCTTGGGTCCCTCTCCACCACTGTGATAAAGACCAGACGTGATATAATAGCCCAAACCATCTAGTGAGCCACAACACATAATGCTGTTAAAGTTATCCTTCAAATGCTGGAACATCTAGTGTATGTGTGTGTACAAGCATTTAGATAAAGTGAAGGCCAAAATGCTCGATTTTTTTTTTCACATCCTGGAGTAGAATGATCTCATGATGCTTAAAAACCAAAGCCTTTCATTAAAGAAGAAGATGTGACCGAAGACGAGTAATTGGAAGGAATGATGTAGATAATGGGAGACAGCCATAGATCTGGAGATAGCTAAATAAAGATCTCCGTTCGAACCACAACACACCAGATGTCCGCCTGTCTGCTCTGGGATTGGTAGAACGTAGTAGAACGTTGGTGGCAAAAATCTTCCGGAACCTTCCGTTAACATGAGCTGAGCAGCAAAATGTGGATAAATTGTGGATAAAATATGGAATACGATGGAGGTGTAACAAGTACCAGACCACCTTAATTGAGTAAACGTATGGACACTTAATGTATGTTACTCCAATACTAGAAAAAGTCACAAATTTAAAAAAAAGACTTGGGTTAAAGTAGCAAAGAATCACATTTTAAAAGAACTTGAGTATTTTACTCATACTGAATTTAGGCAAAAAAAAACAAATCTTTTATTTTTATTTAAATTTATTTTATGAGGACTATTCATGAGGTTTTATATTCTAATACAGAAACGAAAAACCTCAATGTTTCAAAAATGGTAGAACAAAATAAATGAAAAGAACGAAAAGTCAGTCTCGATCAAACTCAAATGTGCAAAAAAAAAAACAAAAATTCCGATCTGACTTTGATGCGATTCTCAGTGACCTTTAAGTCTCAAAGAGGTGCAGTATTTTTATAACAAGTCAATGTAACGAGTAACTGTGTCCATTCCAATGCAGTGGAGTCAAAAGTACAGATACTGTACTAAATCACAAATGCAGTGTAGTAGAGAGTAAACGTTGCTTATGTTTTTGAAACTCAGTACAAGTACAAAAGAGCCAAAAAGTCAAAGTTATCAAGTAAAGTAACAAAGTCCATTTACTCAAGTACTTGGGAAGTAGCTTTTGGGAGTGAGTCATGTGACCACTAGCCGTTCTCAGGCTGAACAATTTTAAAAGTCGAGCAACTTGACAAATTCGTATTTGACGGAATTCCCACGCACTGGAGCACCTGAAGGAATTCCCAGGCTTTGATCATGTCCTAACGAGGTGGGAAAGCCGCAGAAGTGAAGTCAGCTGCGATGCGTAACGGAACAGCTGGCATTTCCACTAATCATGTTCAAGCAATCCACACCTGGAAAAGCATTTAGTGGAAATGATGGTCAAAGCGACATCATCATCATCATGCCATCCAGGTGCTAAGCATCAGGACCCAAACCCAGAAATGGTGATTCACTGTCACGGCTATTTTCGATTAAAAAAAAAACGAGAAGAAAGACAAGCTTTTACCTTGATTAGCGAAGCTGGTTTGCCGCGGCCAGGTGGCTAATGGAGCTCAGTGATGGCACATTGACGATTTTGAATATACAGTAAACACATGACAGATGCCCAAACTCGGGCCCCGGGGCCAATTTGGCCCTTGATGACTCTCGGATTTTGCTTTTTGAGGACATTCACATCATGAAATTAATTTAGGCTTTTCAAGACTTTGTCTGTTGCCTTTCACTTTGCCTGAGATAAGAAGAAGATGTACCTTTATTTGCCCCAACAATTAGATATTTACTATATGGTATTTACATAATATGTATTTAGATTAGTGCACAATCAAATGTAAATTTTTATTAAAGTAACGAAAATGCATCACTTTTTTGTTTGTTTTTTTATTTTCCGCTTGCAAACTGCGGCCAGTCACTTTCTCAACAGCCAATCAGAGTAAGGGCCGCCCCCATGTGAATAAATCGGAAATAAAAAAAATAAAAAAATGGGTTTTGAATAAAAATGTGAAGATTGCAAGCAAAACAAATTAAACAAAAAAAAAAACATTTGTCAGTTTGTTTCATAAAAATGTACGTCTGATATTTTGGCACTACTCTGATTCCATACAATTATTATTGATTAGGACTACACAAACAACTATAAAATCATTTTTTATGCTATTAGTGGAATAATTGAATTTAATTATATTGCGATTTTCGGCAAGTACTAGAGTATCTCGGGTATAGTTTTATAATTTTGACAATCAAACAATACTTTGATTGTCAAAAAAAAGTTTCCACAACAGTGATTGTAACATAGCTACAGAATCAAATGTCACACATTGTTATTGCAGAATAAAAGGCCCAGAGTCATTTTTTTAAAAGTATTTTTGGTCTCAGAAATGCGGTAAACACAAAAAAGTTTTTTATTATTTATTTTTGGTATTTTAGTTTTGTTCAAGTTCGTATCTGGTTTGTTATGCGCTGACAGTTTGTTCCTTTTTTTTTTGTGGTTTGATCAAACTGAATAAAGTCTATTGTAATTCCTGTCAGCGCTCATCCACTCTCTTTAATGTGTTCGGCAAAAATCCATATAGCGGATCCATAACGCGTGACCTTGTCTGCTATATCTAACACGACTTAAAACAAAAGCGCTAAAATGCAATTTGACTTTTTTGTAAAAAAATTGACTTTCCATAAACCAACCCCAATTCAGATGGTTCAATATTATTAGGCACGATTTATTAAAATAGTTTTTTATTAATATATAAATTCATTGTTATTCATTTTGTATATATAGTCAGACCTTTTTTTATAATCAGACAATTTTAATACCCTAAAAGAGGAAATGAATGTGTTTAAACAGACCACAATTCGGATGATTCAATAATATTTTATACAAGTTTTTACATTAAAAAAGAGTATATTTTATTAATACTGTATATATTTTATTATAATCCTATTTTAACTATGTTAAAATGAAGAAAACCAAATTTACAGGTTACAATGTCATGAAGCAACAGATTTCAAATGAAACATGATAAATGTCCTAAAATATGAACACATCTAAAATATCCTGAAATAAGAACAAATATGAGCATTTGAGCAAAGTGATGAAAACTTCTTAAAAAAAACAACAACTCAACTCCAAGTCTAAATTCCCTCTGTGTGCGCGCAAAACACTTTCTTTCTCATTCATAATCAATAGTTTGACTGCGGGAAAAATAACCATAATTATAACCACATGAGTTTGAGTGGCAATCAACGTGTATATTCTGCTTTACAGCTCATATTTCTATTTCCAGCCACCCACCGGACAAATAAATCAGCTTTACACAAAGATGGTAATGACTAGTCGGCTCATCGACATCACACCCATTAGATTTCCCGTTTTTCAGCATCGACGGCAAATCACCGTGTTTATGCCACGTAATCATCGATAGACACACCTAAGTACCACACTGGTCCAATACTGCCAATAACGCCCGGCCTCCGACCAATCAATGAAGAAATCACCAAAGTAAAATAATAAACCATGCCGACGCGGCACGCACTCGCACTTATTTTCAAATTGTCCTTCCTTTATGTTTTCGCCCACGGGCCGTTGTTGAGCGCATTAGCATTAGCTGAACAAACCCGCAGGTCGATAAAACAATCTCTTTTGTTTTTCGTCCACACGCGCCGCTCGAAGAAATCCAAAGTTGGGCATTTTTCTGAAATCGTTTTTAGCGGCAATAAATGTGCTTTTCATGCAGCGTAAAATGAGCAATATAGAAGTCTCATTATAGTATAATAAACATATGATATACTGTAGTACGTTCTCTTCGCTTGTCTGAAAAAGTCAATCAACCAAATCAGTTTTTTTTTTCAAATGTAATTTATTTCCAACCCCAGCAACTTTGGACACACCCAGGATCGGTGGACACTGTTTATATTTCAGCTAAAATACAGTTGCTTTTGTTTTACATTTTGCTAAGATTGAAAAAATACAAGTTAAAGTATATTTTCTTATTATATATTTTATTATTTTATACATACAATCAGACTCCATTTTAATACTGTAAAAGTACTGGAAATGTATTCTGCTTAAGCAAAACACATCACAATTATATTTTATGTTATTTTATTTGACTAAAGATTTGGTTCGGTTCCAGACCAGTAGACTAGGCAGCCTTTCTATACAATTATATTAACTTATTCAACATGTACATAGTTTTCCATAGTTTTGGTGCTAAACAATCAAGCCATTGAACAATCAAGTCCTCAGGATCCATCATCCTGTTTCCAGCACCAACAAAAGGCCAGAACTTAAAGACCTTCAACAGGTCCATAAACGACTAGGGACTTTTACAAGAACCAAAGTGTGTTCTTGAAAAAAAACAAAAAAAAAAAATGCCCTACAAACACAAACCTCCTTATCTTCAGCGAGGTGAGTTCATAATCTGGAGGCACTTTCTCTTGTTCATCTTAGATCACGGCTGTTAGGAACATCCTCAGAAAGCAGAAAGCGAGTGTGCTAAAGGGTTGTTAGCTAACTGAAACGCGGCGGCTAGGGAGGATTGAGACGTCAGAGCTGTGAGGAATTACTCGCACACGTGTCGGAGGCTGGCGAAGGTCACGACCATCAGTCAATCTGCCGCCATGAAGTTCGGTAATTCAGCGTCACGCGCAACTGACACGGACGTGGACGGGAAAAATAAAAAACGCTCGCAAGCTATTGCGCTTCATGCTAGAACCATCCATCACCCTGAAGAATGATTGGCGTCCATGTCTCTTTCCACGCCAACTCGCTGCTCGGTTCGTTGGCGCTTCACCTTGACTTTTGTCGACCTGACGTTATTGGCTTTTGGGGAGATTGCCGCCAACTTTCCGATAAATGAATCCGCTAATTAATCTTCTTCCTGTGAAATTGTTGGGATTTTGATGGAAGGTGCGTGTGACTCTTCGCTGTTTTGACATGTGGAGGCCATTTTGTTTAATTGGAGACAATTGGGGAATCTATTGGTTCATGCAAATGTCCAATTACATTTAAACATAAACATATTCTATAATCACATAAACTGACAATTTGTTCGGACCACTATTGTTATTTTTGGCGACCTGATGAATAAAAGCTCTCTCGAAAGATCTTCTGCGAGTCTCGTCAAATTCAGTAGAGTCAAACAGATCTAAATAAGATGGTCGTAGCTTCATAGCCCGATGCTAATGACGTGTAGGGTTTGATTCTTCTGTTATCAATTAGTTTGGTCTTTTATGGCGTCGCCAACAATTCCAAAGATATTGATGTTCTTGTTATCTTGCGTCTTGATTGTCCATCAGTTTCAGAAGTGAACTCAAGACTGCAAACGAGAGGCTTTGGCTTTAGTTTCGTTCATCACCGTTCGACAAAATCATTATTTTCTCTGTATTGAGTTCCATTGTAGTGTGTGTGTGTGTGTGTGTGTGTGTGTGTGTGTGTGTGTGCATGTGTGTGTGTTTAAGGATCATACGCACTACATCATTTTAGCTTGCTTTACTATCAAATAAATGTTAATGTGGTAAAAAGAAACTCACAAAAACTGGCCAGGAAATGTTCTCTGGTTTGACTCAATGATTTGTGCTGACACGAAAGGCAATTATGAATTCTTTAGAGATAATAATAATTGGGATCTTGAATCCAAAAATTACACGAAGTTGTAATTAACTGCTGGGAACTTATCAGTGAACGGATTGAAAGAAAATAAATGAATTCTATTTAGTGTGTGAAGATCTGCAGTTTGTTAAACAGACAGAAACTCAGAGGAGGGTAGAAAAAGACAGGAGAAGTCGTGGAACGCAAAGTATTTGCCTGAAATATTTAATTGGCATCACACATCAACAGTTATTAACAATTCGCAAAGATTAGTAAACAAAAGAACAAGAAAAACATGCACAAATAATTGTGCATAAATTAACATGTTTATATGTAAAATATGTATTTAACATGAATTAGGATGAAAACAATTATAATTAGATCAGGGCAAAAATTAAAGTCAATGATAAATGCAATTAATTTCAATATAAATGCATATTCAATATAAATGCAATTAATTTCATGACTATTTGTAATTAGCCGCACTTATTATTTCTATTATTTTGTTGTTGTTTTAACAATCGCTCGGCTTCTTTTCACAATAAAACAAAACACAACGAAAAGTACAATAAAATTAAACGCAATATGAACACAATATGAACAGCATAAAGATGTAGAAAGCAATATAAAAATACAATAACAAGACCAAACAATAAAACAGAATGGAATAGAAATACTAGTAGTAATAGAAGAACTTTATATTTTTACGCAGAATAAACACGTTTGGGAATTCACCAGCCCGTGTCAGTCTGAAGGAGGAAAAAAAACAGGAACACAAGGGCTACACGTAGAGGACAGATTGAATCGGGACCGTCCCGTGAGGAGGGTGAAGGTCGTCCCTGTGAGTTTGTGTAGATCAGGTGATACTGGACAGACACGTTCACGGGTCAGTCGCACTGAGAGAGCTTTTGTCTTTCAGCGAATAAGCGTAATGGCTCTTATCTGCGGGGCTGGCTGGCTTTACACCACTATCTTGTCCCACACCAAATACTTTCCTGTGAACTATCTGGAGAGAGGAAAATTGCTACTGGAGCAAAAGCAGGCAGTGACATAAATCAGCGAGAAAGAGACACGTCGATAAGGGATATCTCAGAGCTGTTTGGGGGTCAGAATAGCCAACAAACTTCATTCGAATTCCAAGTGCCACTTCACTTTGAAGATAAAAGAAGAACCTTCTGCGGGGAGGAACAACTAAATCAATCTGAAAGTGCAAATCTCGTGGTTGATAACCTCCACCGTCTTTCCCAAAACGTCTGGGTGCAAGAAGATGTTAAAAGGAGAAGAAAAACCTGTTGGAATACATAGTTTGACCAAGAAATGAAGTCGAAACCTAATTGTAACCCTAACTCCTTCCTTTAAGACCCAGTGGTAGTGTGTGAAGGCCCAAACTACCGTAGTTACGCAAATATAAGCACCCCCTGATTTTTTGGCACAAATTAAAACCACGTTTTTTTTACGTTTCTGGTTCAATTACAATAATGTTCTCTTAAAAATATTTTATATCATTTTGATATTGTTTAACTTTGACAAAAAGTCGATTCTAGTGGTCAGGACTTCATTTCCCAAGATCCTTTGCTCTCCAGTCAGACTCCGCACATGCTCAGAGCAATTGTTTCAACCTCTCACAATGGTAAGCAATAAATAAAGATAAAGAATATGAATGGAAAAATATTGCACATTGTTGATATACGAATTAGATACAAATACAAAAACATTTTATGAATGAAAAAAAATTCTGTATGTATATTAGGGCTGTCAAAGTTCATTTTAAATGCTTAATTGCATAAAAAAAATTTTATTAAAATTTTTAATAATTATTTTGAGACTAGACATTTTTTAGAGGCAGTTTCAACTGCAAATAACTTGCTCAGATCAAATCTCTGTTCAACAAGCCGCCATTTTAGATTTATAGGGATTAGATATACTGTAGACAATACTGTAAGATACTGAAGACAATACTGTAATTACTTAGACTTATATTTAAAAACAGACATTCTAAGCTTTAAGTCATTTTTAAATGTACATTCCAAGACATATGTTTTATGTTAGAGTGATAAGTATTTATTAAGTTAGTTTGTTTTCAGCTGACAAAAAGAAGGCAAAACGTGCTTCAAGTTTTAGTTTTATTATTATTATTATTATTATTATTATTATTACAAAAAACACAATGTCCTGTTTTTCTCAAGGCTGCCCACTGCTCCAGGAGACTGGCACCAACGAGTAGATTCTCGCTAGGTTTATTTTCTCTCACCCCGTCGTTTTGCTTTCCTTATATTTAAGGAAGAACTGATGACAGTCAAACGACGTTCAGGATGAAATCGTGTAATAAAAAGTGCGTGGAGCGTGACAGCCAAGCTACGTCTGAAGATCGAAAGACCTGGAGTGAAATGTCCTCAATCGCCCGAATAAAGCCACTGGAGTAAACATCAGCTAGCATGAGCATGGAACGTTCTACCAGCCGGTTTCTGGGTTAAGCAAATAGAGTTTATTTCCTTTCGTTGGGCTGGAGGACGAGGGAGTTTGGTCCAGCCCATCACGGACTTCCTCTTCCTCTCACATCCTGTTTAATCTCTCCAGCCGTGATCGAGTTTCCACTGCAGCTGCTTGGGAGAAGAAGCGGAGGAGATCCCCAACTTCTTTGAGATTCTTGCACTTGGTTTGCTGAGGAGAATTTACTCAAAAGAGCGAATGCGATAAGTTTCTGTTCACAAGCTGTGGGCGAACTGCACACAATCTTGTACGTCGAGATCCAGTTGAAAAAGATACAAAATGTATATATATATTTTTTAATGTATCGCAATATGAAACAAGATGCTAAAATACTTACTATTTTTTTAATGCTCATCGCTACAAAACAAATACACAATGCCACTTGGAAAATTCTCTCACAAACTCCATTTCCCACAATCCTCTGGCTTATCAATCATTATGTAGATTTTTTTTTTTGCCTTTGACTTTTTCCTTTGACAACTTTCTGTTGTCATTATCTCGCAGATTTTCCACAAACTTCATTTTCCCCACAATCCCCTAGTTCAATATTTGTTAGAGTGCTTATCTATATCATGATTTTCTTTTTTTCTTTCTATTTTCTTTTGTTTTTCTATTTTTTTTTTGTTTGTTTTAGATCTGGTTTTCATCTATCCATCTATCTGTCCTGATTTTTTTCTCTATCTATCCAACTATCTATCTATCCATCCAACTATCTATCCATCTATCTATTTATCTATCTATCTATCTATCTATCTATCTATCTATCTATCTATCTATCTATCTATCTATCTGTCTATCTATCTATCTATCTATCTACCTATCATCCATCCATCCATCCATCTATCCATCCAACTATCTATCCATTCTTCTGCTTTTTTCTATCTATCTATCTATCTATCTATCTATCTATCTATCTATCTATCTATCTATCTATCTATCTATCTATCTATCTATCTATCTATCTATCTATCTATCTGTCCTGCTTTTTTCTATCTATCTATCTATCTATCTATCTATCTATCTATCTATCTATCTATCTATCTATCTATCTGTCTGTCTGTCTGTCTGTCTGTCTGTCTGTCTGTCTGTCTGTCTGTCTGTCTGTCTGTCTGTCTGTCTGTCTATCTATCTGTCTGTCTGTCTGCTTTTTTCTATCTATCTATCTATCTATCTATCTATCTATCTATCTATCTATCTATCTATCCATCCAACTCTCTATCCATTCTTCTGCTTTTTTCTATCTATTTTTCTATCTATCTATCTATCTGTCCTGCTTTTTTCTATCTATCTATCCATCCATCCATCCATCCATCCATCCATCCATCTATCTATCAATAATTCCAATTGTTCCGTCTCTCCAAGCTCCGAGGTGGAAGGTTGTTCTTTTAGTACAAGCTGTGCTATTTTTCTTGGTCAGAACCTATTAACTGATCTCCAGGAAATTAAGATAAGGCACTGCGGGCTTCAAACAAGCCAATTTTAATGGATTTAGATGTTGTCTCCCTGAGATTCGGAGGCAGGAACACAGTCAGGTTCTTGGAAATGCTTGGCCACCTTGAGTCGGCTCCACATCAGCGATCGACTTGACCATCACACGCTCTCTGAAGTCGACGTGACCATGATTCGCTGCTCTGACATTCCACACGCCCGGTGCTTTTTACGAAATAAACACTCCTTCACATCTTTTAAGCTGTTTATGCTGCGCAATAACTAAGCCAGAGTAATGATACGGTAGTAAGACTTTTTGAAGCGAGTTGAAGGACGACGGATCTTCAGTCTTGTCGTGCGTGTTTTATCGAGCGTTTCACACGTTCTATTCCATTATAGTTCACAATTCTTTTCCATTTTACACTTTGCAAGCGCTCGGACTTGTTAGTTTGTTTTTTCAGACTCAAAAAAAAACACTCAAAGTAATTTTTTGTGTGGTTTTTGCATTTGTATTGATCTAAATACCCTTACTTTTTTAATTTATAAGCCCGAGGATTGTGGGAAATGGAGTTTGTGAGTAAATTATTTATATACATGTGTGGTATGAATATATACATATATATACTATATCAAGTTTTTTATTATATTTTATTATATTTTTTAAATGTATACTATCTCATATACTAAATAATATATGTATATCTATATGATTTTATTTCATTTACGTTTTATTTTTAATAGCATTTAGTTTTCTTTATTGGTCATTTAAACCTGTCAGACAGGAAATAGAAACCCACAGACACTCAGGAATAAGAAGAAGAAGAAAAAGAAGAAGAAAACCTTTAATTGTCCCAACAATAAGAAATTAACATTTTGCAGCAGCCACAATGGTAAGCAATAAAGATAAAGAATAAAAAATATTGAAAAAATGAATGACAAAAAAAAAACACGTCATCGTTTGCTCACAAATTATGAATGTTTTCTTGTGATTTTGGAACATGATCGCCAACGTTAATAGCATATTGTTCCGTCATCGTTTGAGCAGCTTTCCTCCCCTGTTGATAAATATCATTACGAATCATATTTTTCTAAATGATGGATATGAAAACGAGTAGACGAACTTTCCTAGTCTTCGACACAGAACAGCCTCCATTAGCAGAAACGTCTCCTCAGACTGAGCACATGAGCTGTAGGCCGAGCCATGATCTCGCAGACAGATGTGCGATTGCAGTTGTACAAGCGGTAATTCGATGAAAAGCTGGAGCCTGAATGGATTTAGATTGGGTCGGAACCATCTCGACGGCGAGTCTGCGTTTGCCAGGTTTCCTCCCTGCTAATCGTGTGTGAATCGTAAATTTCTGCTTTTTATCGCAACAGAAATAAACATCGTCTCTCCAAATGTGCACATAAATTACTGCGCGAATGTGTTGGGCTGAAACGCAGATTTTGTTTTTATAGCGAGTACGGTAATTTGTATTTTCTTTTCCCTTTAAAAATACAGGCTATAAGAGACATTAGAAATAAACCATTCTTGTCGTATTTGTTGCTGTTGAACTTTTTGTGGGCGAACCAACATTGTACGTGAAGATCTAGTTTAAATAAATGCGAAATGATCATCGTGACTTTTTTTTTTTATGTATCGGAATATGAAACAAAATGCTAAAATACTTTCTAGTTTTTTTTTCTTTTTTTTTAAATGCTCATCGCTACAAAACAAATAGACAGTTCCACTCAGAAAATGTTCTCACAAACTCCATTTCCCACAATCCTTTGGGTTATCAATCAATATGTGATTGTTTCAATCATCATAGATATTTTTGTCTTTTTGAACTTTCTATTGTCACTATCTAGCTGTTTTTCCACAAACTCCTCTTCCCACATTCCCCTATTTCAATAATTGTTAAGTTCTTTATTTAATTTATTTATTTTTTCTATTTTTTTCTTTTCTTTCTTCATGTATACGTATGTGTCTATTTATTCACCCATCCATCCGTCTGTCTGTCCGTCTGTCTGTCTGTCTGTCTGTCTGTCTATCTATCTATCTATCTATCTATCTGTCTGTCTATCTACATGTAAACGTATCTATCTATCTGTCTGTCTGTCTGTCTATCAGTCTTTCTCATTCCCTTTTCTTTCCATCTATCTATCTCTCCATCCGTCCATCCATCCATCCATCTAGCAGTCTGTCTGTCTGTCTATCTATCTATATCTATCTATCTATCTATCTATCTATCTACGTATTAGTTTTAGAATTTGCAATACACTCTCAAAGACTTTCAGCAACACTAAAGGTTTGGTATTGAAAGAAAACATGAGATCTGTCCATTTTCTACCTCTTGTCCCATTTCCGTGTCGATATTCTGGGTCAAATATTGCGCTCGTCTCTGTACGAACTTGATCCGGGTGGAAATGACACGAGCAGATGCTACAATTTACCTCCTTTATCCTTTGTTTAAAGCTCAAACACCAGGACCAAATGTTCCCCTGGACTCCCAAGACCTCCATCTCCTCACCAGCGCACAACCCCGGGAAAGACGGGAGGAGGATTGTGGGAAAGGGAGAAGTCTTGAGCGGAGGTCAGAGGAGAAAAATAAATACTCCAACTGCAGCGAAAATACAGTAAGAAAGTGCGCACAAAGCAGGTTGTGTTGCTCGACTTCCTTCATAAAATAAGCCGAACGTCTTCTCCTGGCTCCTGGAAGTGCAGCTACATGGGCGAAGCCAAGCACTTCCTGCCTCCAGACAAGCTCTCACGGGAAACCTGCGCCAACAGGAAGCGTGTGTGTGTGTGTGTGTGTGTGTGTGTGCGACGCCCAACGTGAGATGAGGATGGGAAGAGTTGTCTCATGATAAGAGAAATCTCATGATGGGAGGCATCAGGTGACCTCACTGTGACCTTTGACCTTCTGAGGTGAGTGAGAGTTGAGACGCGATTCACACTATAAAGTCGTCTTTATTGTCCGTTCTGCCATACCTACTGAGGATCGGAATTGCGTTCCTCATCCTCGTACTTTTGACAGATGTGCAGCGACTTACGCAAATGATATGATATATGATGAAATAAAATGATATAACGTCATGTTTTAGACATTTGCTTTCAGACAGCTAAAACTGTGAAAAGTGCCTTACAAATGCTCAGAACTTTTATTTATTTATATTTATTGATATATTATATACTTTTATTTATATATTTATGTTCATACTTGCAAAAAGAGGGGAAAAGGCGGAGTCAGACCAAACTCAATTCCTTGTTGTTGCTTGCAACTTGGCCAATAAAGTTTCTGATATAAATATCGTAATAATAATTGGATTGAATCATAAAAGGATAAATATCGTATATATCACCTGTCCCCCCCCCCATATTTAGCAGCCCAAAAACTTGCGGGGTGCTTATAATCGCTGATTTTAAATATGCGTGCAAATTTCCACATCTCAAGTGAAGCAAATAAACAAATCAAGGAAATCAAGGTTTTTTCCCCTTTCTAATCTCGTTTCCGCACGGCTGAGATTCTCTTGCTGCTGAAGTTTCCGAGTATCGATAAGATGGTTATTGGACACTGATCACTTGAGTCAATTTTTTTATTTGAAATTTGAATTTAGAAACTTACTTTTTCTAAAAGATAACAAAACCCGCCCGGTATCGATTCAAAACAGGATGTGCAATTTTAATCTCAAATACGGGACAATTCCATCTTTAAAGGGACGGGTGGCAACTCTATTCACACCTACTTGGTGACCTTTACGGAAATAAATAGATGGCGCCGAGCCAGAGAAGCGACCTTTGCAGAAAACACAGGAACTTTCCCGCGAGCTCACAGAACTTTTTCGCACACGATAAACAAGCTTTCGCCCCAACAGAATCCGCTGTGAGAAAAGGCCAACGTTTTTTTTTTTTTTGGTTTATTTCTCAGGGATAAATATGAAGTGAAAACACAATACACACAGAATTAAACTTAAAACGTAAAACGTAAAAATTTTGCGTCAACTTGTTACACCTGATCACTTTACTTTGGATCAACCTAACATTTTTATTTTAAAAGGAATGAACTATCCACTACTTAGACAATGCAAAAACATCTTTGAATCAAATTAAGTTTTTAAGTTTAATGAAATCTCAACAAATCCTTTGTTAATTCAAGCTCATGTACTAACTGAGTACGAGTTGAATTTAAATAATAATAATGTGTATAAGAGCATCTAACAAAATAATTATAACTGTGGAAAAATCTGCTCTATTGGTCCATTTAAAAGGCAGGCAGCAACAGCGCCTCCCATTGTGGGAGTGGCAATCAGGTAGAAATGCAGCTCCACTCACATAACGAGACACATTGATGGTTACTTACCATTACATTTAACCATGTATTGTCCTCTTTTTATGACAAATGACAGCAATTGCTCCTTCTTACAACAAAACAAGATCATGTCAACATGTTTATGATTTATTTAAAAGTTTAAAAGAGTTAAAAAAAAAAAAGCATACAGCACATGCAAGCTTCTCATTGGCTCAATCCAAGAAACAAGGTCTTCTCTTCTCATCACATCACCATCTCCAAACCGCGTTTTTACTTTACTTTAAGAAATGTATTTACTCTACACTACAAGACTTACTGTTAATCAAATCTACATCAAAGTAAGCATTTTCCATTACACTGATGGCGAGGCAGAAAATGAATCGTTTTGAGTTAGATCTTTAGAGTAACGACACGTCTTTTCAGTGCAGGAGCCATCAACATCTTACAGAAGAGACTTCAGGTTTTGTCGCCTCGACAATATCTTGCAATAATAAACCGCGACAGCAGGGAGTAAAACAAGCCGTATCGATATGAATTTAGATCTAAATGCAGTTAGATAATGGCTGAGAGGCGTGGCCATCGAGATTAACCCCATCCTGTGCATTGTGCTGCTGATGAAGACTTACACTTTGTGACTATTCAAAATACCACCTTTAATTTATTTTTATTATTTTTTATTTGTATTTGTTTTTAAATGAAAGCAATAATTGCGGTTTGTCACGGGTTTCACGCAATTAAACGTAATGGCAGTGTGTGGCGCTAAAGGTTACCCCAGACATTGTGGCTGGTGTGTTGTGGCTAAGATGAAAAGCGCCGCACTGCCCTCTGCTGGTGGACTGAGGAAGCGCACACAGCAGTCAGGTTTATTTAATGACACCAGGAATGCAAATATTAGAGTTTGTACTCATTTCTTCTAGACATACATATTATATCAAGGGTTATTAATTTTCAATTGACATTTTGTCACACTCAAAGTGTCTTGAAAGGCAAGAAGAAAAAAAAGAAGAAAAAAAAATACTTCTTGTTGTTTTTCCAATTTCATTTCCAATTTCGAGTTTTTCGCGTCTTAACATACGAAACTAAAACAAATAAATTTTACTCTACTAAGACAAATCAAGAAAATTGAAACTTAAAAAAAAAACATTATTTTGTATTGTGAAATTTTACCTACTTTGTATGTACTTAGCCCAAATGAATAGTACATTTGTAGTTTTGCTTTGTCATTTTACAATTGTCTTCATAAAATGAACCATATTTACCAAAATCCATAAGTCAATTATAAATAAAAATAATTAATTACAATAACATATACGGTACATTACAAGCTAAAAACATTTTATAAGGCGTATTAATGATGCAAACTAGACATGAGCAAAATGTTTAATTGAGCTATTTAACTATCGACCAATAGCGTTTGCACTTTGACTCAAGAACCAAAACAAATAATTGAAAAATGTCAATCACGGCGTTGTAAAACTGTCTGACTCGGTTTCCATTAGTCTAATGCGAGCAGATGGTTTCATTGCCATTATTCTCAGAGGTGATTCTCATTACATTCGCATTATTGTGGCGCTGTAACGAGAACCGTCCTGTCTGGACACAATCGCGTTTTTAATTAAAATCGGCACGTAGGAAGCACAACAAATGCAACAAATGACACTACGTTTAAATTGAAAGCATTAATAATCCTCACTAGTCTAGACGAGTTTGAAGATGGTTGCCTGGTTAAATGCACTATTTTGGGCGGCTCTGGGTGGATAGTTGAATAAAAAATCCCTTCTAGGAGGGAAAAAAAACATTATAAAAAGTATATATTTATAGTATATACTTATATTTCTTAATCTGATAAGACAAAACCTTTATGATTATTTTTAGACCGTTTTGAACCGTTAAAACACAAATCACAAATGGCACGAGTAAGATTGTTACCCTACTTTTTACAGTAATATTTATGCCAGTTGTTTACCGTAAAATAACGGATTTATTTTTTTACAGTGTGGACAATTTTGAATTGTAAGACACGCAGTTAACAATCGTAAAGTGCAATCCCATACAACCAATAACATTGCAATTATACTTTTACAGTAAAGTTTTGGCAACCTGATTTGCCAGTATTTACCGTAAAATAATGGTTACATGATTTACTTTTCACGGTGTAGACAGTTTTGAATTATAAAAAACACAACTGTCCACCTTAAAATATACAGTGGTGTTGGTGCATTTCTGTACAACCAATAGGATTGCAATCATACTTGTTTTTACCGTAAAATAACGGTTATACGGGTTATTTTTTCATTGTGTAGATAGTTTTGAATTATAAAAAACAATTCTCTACCGTAAAATATACAGTACTGTTGGTGCAATGCCGTACAACCAATAACATTGCAATCAAACTTTTTACAGTAAAGTTCTGGCAACCAAATTTGCCAGTATTATACCGTAAAATAACAGTTTGATGTTATTGATTTACTTGATTTGATGATGATTTACTTTTCATATAATGATCATATAATGATTATTGAATTTATATTGAATTCATATTCCAAAAAACCCCCACAAATATCCCTCTTGAAAAATATACAGTAGTGTTGGTGCATTCCTATACAACCAATAACATGGCAATCATACTTTTTACAGTTAAGCTCTGTAAAAAAAAAAAAAAAAATCCAGTACTGTTAGTGTAGTTGTATGACCTATAAAGTGCCTGTGTCCAGCTCTGTGATTGGTCGACCAAATAACATCTGCAGTATTACATAGAAAACAAATCACATAACATCAAAAATCACTTTACAAATTCCGAGAAAGCTTCCTGCGGGTTTAAACGCTACTCAACGCTTTTCATTCCAGCCGCCAACAAAAGTCAAATGCTTCATTATGAGTGAAGTGTAAACCCAAGACACGAAAAATCAGGAGTGAATTACTGTTTTACTCAAACACCGTCCAACCGAGAGCGGATCTATAGTGCAGCCAATTACAGCATGACTCATATGTCACTACCCACAATCCCACTGGCTGAGGCAGGAAGTGTTGCTCAGCACATCTCCGGCTTCTGCGTCACACCTCGGCGGGGAGGCGACCCACGCGGCTTTTACCCATTTCATACCGCTCACAACTTTTGATTGACAGAAAATGTCTGAAAGTTAAAAAAAGAACGACTCTTAGAACGATGACGCAGATTTGACGTGGCGGCTCGGAACAAATCAGTTGGGAAAATCACAGTAAATCTCTGTCATAAAACGAGGAGATGATCTGAGAAAATACTGTACCAAAAGAAAAGATTTGTAGTGTAAATTTACAAAGTGTAAAGTGTAAAAATGTAATGTAAATATGTAAATTAGTATCTTAACAATATTAAGTGTGCGTTTAATTCCTTTAACTTTGAATCTGGTATCTCTTTTTATTACGAGTTTATTGTTTTTGCTACTTGTCTCACTTGAACAATTAGCATTATCGCTATGCTAAAGCTACATTTTTAAACACATTTTGATTCATAAAAACCTTTTTATTATCATTGATACAAAATCCATAGCATAATCACCATCCTAATGCTACATTTACTCTTTTGATACTTAATAACTTGAATTTTGCTATTTACCTCACCTGAACTATTAGCATAAGCATAATGCTAATGCTACGTTGTTTTTTTTTTTTTAATAATTTAGATCTTAAGAAATGTCTAACCTCTGGATGATAAACAGTGCATGTAATTCATGAATTTAATAAATGAATTACTTTTGTCTTGTTTATATTTATATACGGCTTTGCACAGATTAGATGGATTACATGAAAATGCGACTTTAAAAATGCAATAAAATAGCTCTCGACAGAGATTGATTTCATAAGTCAGTTAATATACGTATGTATATATATATATATGTGTATATATATATTTGTGTTGTTTATTTCAAAGACTAATCTCTAAATGCATAAAGCTGCATATAGCACCTCTTTTTTATTTTTAGAAAAACAGACAATGGGATGCTTATATCCGCATAATTGTATGGTACTTTTTATTTCAAAATTAGAGCTTTTAGTACTAAAAATGAATGAAATAAACGCCTTATTTCTACAGTATTTTAGATTCACTGGAATAACATTATTTGGACCAAATATTTGTCTTTATACTTCAAATGCTAACACAGAATCACACTTAATAAGCAACAGCCGTGAGAAAAGCAGAGAGTGAAGGCCCTGAGATCCCAGCCGAACACAACAGCAAATCCCCTGGGCTGAACTGAAAGCTCATAAGGTTTAATTAAGTAAGTGGTCCGGCGCTCCATATGAGCCTAACTAATCCAGCCGAGGAGCTCATGGTTCCTCTGGTGAGATCTGCTGAAAGCTCCACATCACTCCTGCACATACACATACAACGTAAATACACTGCTTCTACGGGGGATTATTTTCAAAATTTTAATTTAAAATTTTATTCGTCACTTTGCACGACAATTTTTACAATCGTCCCGCATTTCAACATTTGGGGGTGGGGTGCAAGCGAGCAAAGAAATAAAATTAAAAAAGGATGAAAAATACAATCAAATACAGTAAGAATGAAGATAAAATATGGATTAAATACATTAAAAAACTGATGAAGAAAAAATGATAAAAATGCCATAAAATACAGTAAAAATCAAGATAAAATATGGATAAAATACATTAAAAAACGGATGAAGAAAAAATGATAAAAAAATGCCATAAAATACAGTAAAAATCAAGATAAAATATGGATAAAATACAAAAAACCGATGAAGAAAAAAAAATAGAAATACAGTAAAATACAGTACAAATGAAGATAAAATATGGATAAAATGCATTTGATACAGTAAAAGAAAAGTCATCTATGTTGTGGATTTATGTTGTTATGATTTGTTATGTATACATGTTTGAATAAAAATAAATATAATTAATTAAATAAATAAATAAGCAAAAAAATAAATAAATGGATGAAAAAATTAAAAGAAATACTTCTTCTTCCTCTTCTTCTTCTTATTATTATTATAATGTTGTAGATTTATGTTGTTATGATCTGTGATGTATACGTTTATAAAAAAATCAATATAATTAAATAAATAAACAAATAAGCAGAAAATACATACATGGACGAAAATGAAATGAAAGTAATGAGTGAAATGTTTGAGGGCAGATATTAGAAGAGCGCAGGAGTGGTCCTGAAGCAGAAGGCTCCTGAGTGGCTCCTGAGGTCTGCTGCAGATGGGTATTAGTGGTCTAAAAGTGCTAATTGCATCAGGCAGGAGGAACGTTAGGAGTCGTGGACTCACAGGAGGGATAAACACCGGCCACTGCTCCTCAGACGCCGCTCAGACATGTTCACCAACCTGAAGAAGATCATCAAGGGTCCCACCGTGGGCCCGTCGCCCTCCGCATCAGCACCGGACCCTCCAGCCGCCCCCCCGCAGGTGAGAAGACCTGATGAAACGCCGTTTACTTACTCAACGCGGACGCTGAGAATATACATAGTAGTTACGGAAACCACAATAATTGTAGCGAAATTGATTTAAAACGAAAAATTGGTGCGATATTTAAGCAAATATTTGATGGAAAACAGAAGGCGAAAAGAAACTTTGTAGGTATAAAAAACAGATGTCCTTTTATATTATGAATGTTTTTAAAAAATATATAACACACATGTTATTTTGTTATATGACATGTTATATTGTTATTCAAATTATATATATATATATATATATATATATATATATATATATATATATATATATATACACCTATAACTATATATATTCAATTGTGTTTTAATGTTTAAACATTTATATAATTATATATATAGTTTAAATAATGTATGATTATTTATTTAACATTGTGTGTATACACACACACACACACACACACACACACACACACACAGTGTATGTATATTAATATAAAACCATACATTATATATATATATAAATATATATACTACAGCCATTTATTGTATATATACATACATACAATAAATGGCTAGTCTATAAGTGATTTTAAAGCACTTTTGAATTGTTTCGTCTCTTTAAAGCCAGAAAAAAAGCCTCCAGAGAAGCCGAAAGACGAGAAGAAAGAGAATCCGCAGTCTGGTAAGTCCCGTGCTGAAATTATCCCTCAACCACGGACACAAAAGCAAAAAATAGCCTGCTTGATTCCAGAAGAGAAACATTCTAAACAATTCATAGTGTATAATGCTGCTCTGAGATTTACTATGAGTTTAGTCCAGTTTATAACCCTCACATAAGCTGATTCAGGGGTCACACTTCTCCTTAGGTGACTCCTCTCAACTTCCACATTATTTACTTGAACTTGTACTTTACTTCACTTTCACTTTACTTTACTTGCACTATTGTATTTTTACTTGTACTTTTACTTTACAGTCACTTGGCAGACAATTTTATCCTAAGCGACTGACAAAATAAAGAGAAAGTGAAACAGTTTGTCTTACAATTATATGTGTATAAAAAAACTATATGAAATCTATATGAAGAATAAATGAGGTAGCTTGGATTAACATACACGTGAATAACACTGCACAACACACCATCATAAGGAACAAACACAAACCGTTAAATAAACCATAAATAAATAGCAATACAGTAGATGTTCACAAAAGGCAATTCAAAGAAACTTACTAGACAAAACAGCATGACAGTCAGTGAACACACTTGTTTTTTTTTTTTTTTTTTTTAATCAATGTTAAGCGAGCTCGGTTTTAGTGCATTTTTTTTTTCTTTTTTGTAAAATTGTGAACATTGTAGGTTTTTTTTGCTAATGCTTTTTTTTTTTAATATTGGAAAAAAATATAAACTGTAATTTTCCTCACAGCCCCTGAAGCAAAACCAGAAACAAAAGCAGAACCAGCGGCTGCGGAACCGGCGGCACCAGCACCAGCACCTGCAGCATCATCAGCCCCGCCTCCCGCCCCAGAAACCACCGCTCCGCCCCCAGCCGCGGCCCCTGAGCCAATCACCAAGCCCGAGGAAAAGCCTGAAGCCCCGGCCGAGGGCCAGCCTCCTGCTGACGGGTAAAACGGTTCTTAACACTATTATTTACAACTAGTGTTCGACTGTTTGAGAAACCAGCTAAATTTAGCTTCATTAAATTTAATTTGAATTATTATTTTGGACCATGGGCAATTATAACTTGTAAAACATTTGCCTGTTTAAATTACGTTTTACAATACGAAGATGAAGAGATTACCAGATTTACAATAAGCAAATACGCGCCTAACAGGTTATTTTGTAATGAGCCACATGGCCAGCAGAGGGCGCAAAGTGCACGTGCGCTTCAAACGCTTTAATAAGTTTCTCTTATTAATCGTATTAACGATCGCAAAAGAGAAGCAGCGAAACGATGTAGGACAATCGCATTTTAACCCAGTGTTGTTAAAATCAATCCAATTAATAATTTTGGCTAAAAATTAATCTGTCAGGCAGCTATTCTGTTTTGCGCACGTGATTTTACATATAAAATAGAATAGCAATTATTTACCAGATTTGAACAATATTATACGAAATAGAAAAAGGTAACCATGATTACGTCATAACACCTACAAAAGAAAAAAGGAGAGAGAGAATTTTTCTGATTGCGTATAGACAGTGAGCAAGCAACATGGCAACCGCAGACAGGAAACAAAACAAAACAAAATGCAAATGAAAATGCAAATCCACCGCTTAAAAACATAATTTTAGAATGGAAGTTGCAGGTCTTAATTATAGTTTGATTTCATTGATTTGTTTAGCGAGGAAGCCCCGGTTCCCGAGCCGAGACCGATTGTCATCAGCCAGGATTTGGACGCTCATCTCATCGAAATTGTTCAGAAGTTCCGGCAACGGACAGAACAATATAAGGAAAAGGTCATCGACCCCTATGCGTCCTCACCAGAGCGCAGTCCACCTGTCAGTGAGTACAAAATAAAAGTCTTTTTTATTAATAGTAACTGTGTAATAATAACTGTGACAAACTAATTTATTCAAGATTATAAATAGAGTATTTGGTAAATGAATAAATGCACAAGGACTTTACAAATACGAAAAAAAAAAAAACCAAGCAAAAATCCTGACCCAATAGAGAATTTACATATATCTATAAATAGTAAAATATTGGCTCCTCGTGACCCAGAAATAGAAAATGTGTTAGAAATTGTATGGCTGCAATGTAGTAAAGCACAATAAAATTAAATACATTGTTGCACAATTATTTTTTTTTATAAATATTTGCATAAAAATTACAACAGAAATCAGGCATTTTGTAAAATTTCACATTGTGCCTGAATTTAATTTAGCAAATAATTATAGAAATATATAGATAAATTAGTGATTTGTTTTTTATTGATCCTTTCAATTTTACCCTGACCTAAAATATTTTTGCACTTGATTTAGCGCCTGTCTTTAGAAAAGATGACTACGTGCGGGTAGTGGAAGAGAGGAAGCAAAAAGAGGAGGAAGACAAGAGAAGAAAGGAGGAAGAGCAGAGGAAAAAGAAAGAGGATGCCGAGAGGAAAAAGAAAGAGGACGAGGAGAAGAAGAAAAGAGAGGAGGAAGAAAAGAAAAAAGCAGAAGCTGCCAAAACACCCGAAGAGAGGAAGAAAGACGAGGAGGAGAGAATAAAGGAGGAGAAAAAGAAACAAGCCCTGGAGAAGAAGTCAATCTGTCCGAAAGTAGTTTGCACGTGCTTTGATTTCATCATGAAGCCGTTTGAAGACCGGATGGACAAGAGACTGGGAACCTCCATCGACCCTTTCGGAGGTGAGAGGTCAAAAAACACTCGCCCCTGTGTCGTTTATTTGAATAACGTAAAAAAAAATATATTTGCTCAAATATTTATTACAGTAGTTACGGTACTTTGAAAAAGTAACAAATTACTAATTACGTTACAATTTTGTAATTAAATTACTTTTCTAATTACTGTGTGTATTCTAAAAAGTAACTTAGTTACTGAATAAGTAACTTAACTAAATGCTTATTAAAATGGCTGTGCCAGTGCTTCAGTAGATACTCAAGCTATTGACTCACAATCTACTGTATTAAATGTCTTGTATATTAATGTAATGTTCTTATCTGCGTGTTTCAGAGCAGCAAAGTTAATAAAAATTAAAACATTTTAAAAGAATGTACTCAAATCTATATAAAGCATGACAAATTGTGTTATATAACCAGTGTTGGGTAAGTTACTTTGAAAAAGTAACAAATGACTAATTATGTTACAACTTTGTAATTCAATTATTTTTCTAATTACTTTACCATAACTGCATTATGAAAAATAAATTAGTTGCTGACTAAGTAACTTAAATAAATGCTTATTAAAATTGTCGTGTCAGTGCTCGATTATTGTATTAAATGTCTAACAAATTACTGTAATGTTCTTATCTGCTTGTTTCAGAACAGGGAAATAACTTGTATATTGACATTTTGTAAAACAGGACTTCGTCACTTTAAATACGATTGTTGCAAACACAAAGATAAATAATTTAATGTGCATAAATCTTGGCCCCATATAGAATTTACATATATCTATAAACAATATCTTCAAATTATATTATATTAGTCCCTGTGACCCAGAAAAGGAATGCAGTAAACATACATATATTAGTAAATATACATAACACGTATTTAAATAATTCTCTTTTTATAAATATTTGCTTAAAAATCACAGCTGAAATTAGACATTTTGTTGAATTTCTGAAATTTATTTATGCAAATAATTGCAACGTATACTGTACGTATGTATTTATATTTTATTAATTCTGAAAATAGAAATCGACATGCATATTCACACACAAACACACACCCAAAGCTACCAAAAAAAGCTTTAAGAGGCCTAGTCTTGTGATGGGAATGTCAAGTTCAAGTTCAAGTTCCAGTTTATTTATATAGCGCTTTTCTTAGTTCAAGACCAACGCAAAGACGCTATGCGAACTTGGTAAAAAACAGTCTTTAAAAAGGAAAATGTCCATTATTTATCTGTGTTCAAAAATAGAAAGGGAAAAAAAAGAAAAATGAAATAAAAGAAATAAATAATAAAAAAGAAAAATGTCCATTGTCCATCATTGTTCAGACTATGGGCTACGACCAGAAGAGCAAGCTCGATCGCGACACTGGCTAGGAAAACAAAACCTCTACTGATCGAAAGAAAGAAAGAAAGAAAGAAGGGGCAGAATGTCATGGGTTCGAGTCCCGAGGCCTGATCTTTTTCATCCTTGGTTTTTTCCCGTCAGACCGCAAGTACATCGCCTGGCTGGCGGTGGTGTCGATCGCCTTCAACTACAACCTGTGGTACATCCCGGTGCGGATGGCGTTCCCGTACCACGCGCCCGCCGTCATCCCGCTGTGGCTGAGCCTGGATCTCACCGCGGACTTCATCTACGTCATCGACATGGTCCTCTTCCAGTCACGACTGCAGTTCTGCCGAGCCGGAGACATCATTGTGAGACGCGCCGCTTTAGATCACAACTACACATGGATAGAAATATTAATATAGAGTATATACACAGAGGTAGAAAAAGTGACAGCTTTTACACACACACATGAAATGTTGATGTATATTTAATAATGCAAAATGAAACAATATTTGATAGATAGATAGATAGACAGACAGACAGACAGACAGACAGATAGATAGATAGATAGAGACAGACAGACAGATATATAGACAGATAGGTAAATATGTAGATAGATAGATAGATAGATAGATAGATAGATAGATAGACAGACAGACAGACAGACAGACAGACAGACAGACAGACAGACAGACAGATAGATAGATAGAGACAGACAGACAGATATATAGACAGATAGGTAAATATGTAGATAGATAGATAGATAGATAGATAGATAGATAGATAGATAGATAGATAGATAGATAGATAGATAGATAGATAGATAGACAGACAGACAGATAGATAGATAGATAGATAGAGACAGACAGACAGATATATAGACAGATAGGTAAATATGTAGATAGATAGATAGATAGATAGATAGATAGATAGATAGATAGATAGATAGATAGATAGATAGATAGATAGATAGATAGACAGACAGACAGATAGATAGATAGATAGATAGATAGATAGATAGATAGATAGATAGATAGAGACAGACGGACAGATATATAGACAGATAGGTAAATATGTAGATAGATAGATAGATAGATAGATAGATAGATAGATAGATAGACAGACAGACAGACAGACAGACAGACAGACAGATAG